>JAEAOA010000553.1:0-112500 GCA_016746295.1 Potamilus streckersoni | reverse complement strand
ATTATGAACGCTTGAAGTATCGAATAGTATTCTGTAACAAAAACTAAACGCGTTTAAAGTTCACAAACGAAAAAAATATTTACCTTGAAAATTTGAAATCCAATTTTGCAGATACAATATTTCCATACAGTGCTAACGGTGACGCAGAAGACTCTCCTTTCAAGCATATTGGCATTCCAGTTATTGGTTCCTTCCTTGCGGTGACTCTTTTGCTGATCGTCTGGACGGTTTCCTGGCGGGGCTACTTCGAAAAACGTCTGCGCATCCCTATTCGCTCTGGAGAACCAGTTGGTAAGACACTCATGCTCATTAGCCTCCACCGACAATCATGGTCTCCGTATAGATGAAAAGGCCAGACACAGGAGAGATAGAAAGTTAAGGAAGTGCAAAAGCTATGTTATATAATTTAGAGTATTTTGATCCTTGATTTTTCCAAAGCTAAGTCTCTTAGGTGACAAGATAATTAATATGTGAACCGTAACCATACTCTCTTCAAGTGGCTACAACTTATTTCACAACACAAAACTTGAAAGATGCATTTTTCAACATTTTATCCAAATTTCAAACAAAAATCTATAAATAACCGGAATACATTTTTAAACATTTCGTCGAGATATTATTATGGTTTATTCAACTATTAGCCATACAAAAGCAATATTTGGAATTGTTCAAAATCAAACATCCTCTAAATAAATAAATTTATTGAATTTGTTTCAGAGATTTACATGATAATAATTTATATTCGCAGATGCACACAAGGGCCAGGTTATCAAAGGTACATTATACCTGATATATGCACTTGATCATCAAAAACATGCATTAGCCATCGAGGCTCTTGCCTCTTACTTACGCGAGGAATATGGTATGAATATGAACACAGTCCCCATTTCTTCAACAGCTCTTGAGAAAATAGAACAGAAGCGGACGAAGCATGAACAAGATGTATTCATAAAAGAGGCAGTGGATATTTCGAATTATATTGTAATCGTTCATTCAAAGCTAGCACACCATTTATATTCATCTTACAAGTATGGTCAGTACAGTGTAGAAGGAAAGCCATCTTTAGTAAATGAATACTTCCTCAACAGTCTGAAATACCTTTTCAAAGAAGATGGATCAGTTTCTAAGAGAGGAAAATATATTTATCACTGTGTTATGGATTACACAAGCAACGATTATATTATCAGAGAGATCCTTTCTTCATCACCGATAAGGTTAATGCAAGATATTAGATTGCTGGGCAAGTACTTGACACATGCTAACAAAGTGGTGTCCTTTAAATTGTGTTGTAATAGGAAAAAGAGCAGTGCAGAGATGACACTCTGCACAGCTATACAAGATGCTTCAGACTTTGAAAAATCTAACCCAACATGGTTTGGTCAGAATTACACTTTGCATGAAATCGAAGCTCAACCTGACTCAGGATTCGTGACATCCTCTTCGGATGGAGATTCTTGCATAGGAATTCTTCTTGGTTCAGAAACATATAGAGAATCTTTAGCAAGTTCTTTAGACGCCGATTTTTATACAACTCATAAAGGCAACAAAGGATGGTCACTTTCTTATAGCAAAACTCGCCCATTTGTTTTAGATAGATACAGCTTTATTCCACCAGATGAAGACGTAAAGGAGACAACAGAAAGTCTTTTGAATACAGAAATAGAAATGCTTAATACGAGATATTTCGACATGCTTAGCAAGTTACAGCAGTCGGAAAGCGTTGACTGTATTACTCTTGACTACCAAGCATGCTAATTCTTTTGAATTCGTTTCCGACTTAAAACACTTTTTCAATCTTTATGAAATCAAATTTACTTTTGTAATCATACATCTTGCTCTGAAATTGTTGAGAAAAATGTCATGCTACATTATTTATAGTACAAAGACTATAATGGACAAAATATATGTATTGCATCCTCACTTGGCCTGGAGATGGTACTGCTTTGAGCATGAATTTGAGACCGAGTTTGCACTCTTAGCCCATTAAAAATGAATCCATTGAATTTGAAAATGATTTGTGCCATCAATCAGTTATAAGTTATAGTATTATCCAGGATACAAATAAACTATAGTTCAACACATTAAATTACATTCTTTCAGTTTTTCTGAAATTATACTTTACTAACTTAAAATAATACTTTACTAAATTTAAATGATAACTTTAATCTTGATAGCCAGAAAGCTCAGTTATTTGGAGCGCAAATAAATAAATATCACTTTTATTTTTAAGTACCAAGACCTACACAAGAGAACTTTGACTGTAATATAGTATTCGACTTCACTCCAGGCAGTTTATTCGCACATTACCCCCAGCCATTTTGAAAGCGAAAAACAAAAGAATATAAAAGTACACAAAGCGTTGTATTTTTAGTTGCCAATTTGTATTATTTATGGCCTCAAACATTGTCATCATAGTTCGTATTTCAAAACAAATGGAAACTGTCCAAGTCGACAACCAGAGAGACTTCCCGGTGTCCATTTCTGTTTTCTTGAAAGAGTCTGTTTTCAGTAAAAATTATCAAAACAAAACAAAATGTAACTCCCAAGTTACGGAAATTTACAGAATTGTTCAATAATCTGTTGTCTGAAAATAAAAGCAGATTCGCCAATGCAAATAGATCAACCGTGATAGAAAAGAAAATTCAATATCCTTTCAACTTGAACAAGATTATAGCGTTAGAAACCCTCGGAAGACGATCAGGTTAGAAACTATAAATATATAAATGAAATAAGAACGTTTTGTGGAATTTTAAAGAATATCTCTTATGTTTTCAGAATTTAAAATCGGTAAAGGGTAACAAACTGCAGGTGAGTAGTTGCTTGTAGTAGAATTAGAAAAGAAAGATGAGAGCAAACTCAACGAAAAAGTCGAGATTGTTTGACTTGATTTATGGAACAGATATTTTGATTTCAATGTGTGAGAGGCTTGACCCATATCAATGTGAGACCTTCATATAAATGGATTAAGGTATTATAGCACGCCAAGTGATGTCAAATCCTGGCGTAAATCTTGCTAAAAAACGCAAGTGTCCCTTGCCTTCAAAAGGTCAATCATACTTGAGTGACATAAACGTCACACTTACATATGTGGTCATAAATCAAAATTGATTACTCCCCTAAATTTAACTACAGTCCCGATCAATGATTCCCAAACATGTTTAAGATAAAACTCAGCATCAATGGGCTTGTTTCTTGCTTCTCGTCCCTCACATCTGAATAAAACTTGTTTCGTACAACTCATTTCTTGGAAGTAAATTAAATTGCAACAATTAACATAAATTATTTAACTTGAATCCAACACAACACTGTTCCGACTGGCCATCCAGGGCCAAACTCTCTCACAACAACCTTAAGAATACGCTGCAGTAAAGACTTCTCAACACATAGGTCTCTAACAAGACAAACAAATGTAACACGCAATCATTCCAGTGCAGAGATGACTCTAGTCGGAAATTGCGTTTCCACCTTAATAGCACGGCTCCCAAAAGACCTTAGCGCACCTGCTTGAAATATATTCATCGACTCAGTCTTTGTCAGACTGTTATAACTTCTTACAATTAGTTCACTACTAAATGAGTAAAGATTCAGGGACCGAAAATGGTTCCAAGAGAACCTACTCCCGAAAGCAGAGTCCGAGCATTATTCAATTAATCCATGATAGGCAGTACCACTAGCTAATTGATTGTCATGTGTTATGAATTGTCCTTCAGAACATCCCTAATAGACACTAATCTTTCCAAGATGATGATTCAAACTATGCATGATGAAAACTATATTGGACCATTACAAATGTCAAGATAGTGGAGAACAATTATCAAAACTACGATGTTGCCAGTAGCATCTTGCGGGTTGTTGGTTCTTTCAGGGGATTTCCCGGTTTCTTCCTGCACCATTAATACTGGCCGCCATGTATAGCCTATCGTTTACTGAAAATGGCGTTAAGCCCAACAATAACAACATCAAAACTACGATGTATGAAACATTTTACAATTGGTAAGTGGTTAATAGGTCAAAGAAAATGTAACACAGGAACATTTTTGTTTACCACGACGTCAAATAATGCGTTCTTCAGGAAAATAACATGTCTCTTATGGACCAAACAAAGTCAACCATGATTTGAACGCCCAAACTGGGGCAACATAAATACTAAACTCGTCACTAACGTCTTATAGCTATATCAATACTGGTACTAATTTTAAAGGGACAGAAAACAGTCCACCAACATCCGAAATACCACAGCCTAATCCAACATCTCCAGCACTAATTTAGGTCTGCTACTGTCATAGCACATTCCAAACAAATATATTTACTTTACCAAAATCTGATTCCAAGAAGCAAACAACTTTAAAAAACTTTCTGACCTAACACTGCACACAATCAATCAAAGCAATTTATTCATAGGAACTAAATTAGTCACGTAACTAACACAACGTAGAATCACACTATATATATATATATATATATATATATATATATATATATATATATATATATATATATATATATATATATATATATATATATATATATATATATATATATATATATAGCACAGATTAACCGGATTTTATCTGCGCAGGCTTTGTATCTCAATCCGAGGACACTTTGTACAAACAACCAATTGTCAGTCCGGAAAAAACCGTTACTCGTCTGTATAATTTATATCGCCGCTATCATTGGCTAGTGCGACTGCCCCCGAATTCAAATTCCATGTTTTCGTTCTGCACGGCTTCCAATATATGCCAGCAAAACAGGACTTTTTTCAAATTTGGAGCAACGTCTCGCCTCTTTCTTAAGTCACATACCGAAACTATTCGAGCACATGCATTTTTGTTTTCAAAATTGGGAACCTTTGCCCAATACAAGTCACAAGGGTCTGAACATCATTATCCATTTAGGAGAGATTTTGTCTATGCTTCGAGGCAATACATTGTATTACGTCAAGATTAGCCCTTGATATCTAGACGTACTAATGTGCGCAATCACAATCCTAAACCCCAATAGTCTGTATATTAACCAGACGATTCATTCAACAAATCCCTGGAGTATTTCCTACCTATCAGTGGCAACATCAAGTAATCATTATTGTACAATGAAGTTTTGCTACAGATACTTACTCAAACCATGTATAGATGTCAAATTTTGTTGTTGCTATTATTATTTTTACTATTATTATTATTATTATTATTATTATTATTATTATTATTATTATTATTATTATTATTATTATTGTTGTTGTTGTTGTTGTTGTTGTTGTAATTCAGAATCAAGCTTATCAACTATTTAGATAGAGCTGGGGAGATAGCACGTTGTCAAAGAAAACTGGAATGTTAAAAGGCCAGTCTAAAGAGAAATATTTTGCCAACACGTAAATTTATTAAATAAAGTAGCGGGTTTTCACATTACTGCAAATGGAGCAGGTTAATCAGAAACGATAATACAAAAAATAGAGCGTTATTAGTTAACGGGGGCGATTTGGGGATATGTAGACTTCTATGTTAAAAAAGTGTCCCAGCCCATTGGGGACAAAACTTATAGCGAGAATCAGAATAATCATTACAACACTGTCCCGGTACTTTGGAGATGGGAAAATTTAACATGGCAATATTGGACCTGTATAGGGACACTGGAAACTGGCAACAATTTATTTTGCAAGTGACTGAACTCAGTTGAGCGGAACAATATGGCACAAGAGATTGACTTGAATACGAGCTTCTGTAAGGGACAAATAGATACATAGATATAGAGACACAGATTTATGAATATAAGTCTATCATACAAAACACGCAGACATATATTGATGAACATCAATCATGCCAAAATACCGATTAACTTCTTTTAAGCAAGAGAGTAAATCTTTTCGAGGCAATGAAGTGGTCCTGAAAATGGCATTTTGGTTTCATCTTCTAATGTCTTCTTCTCTTCCATCAGTATCTTATTTTCTCCAATATATTCTTTTTCTTCTCATCCTTTCTATTCTACTCTTTCTTTTTTATTTTTTCTCCTCTGTTTTTTTTCTTTTCTCATTCTCCTCTTCTTTTTCCATCTGTTGGTTCCATCTTTTCATTTATTCTTTTTCCTCTTTCTCTTCCTACTTATCCTTTTCCTGTCCACACGGCAGTCTACAAAACCTGTCTGCAGCTGCTACTGTCCATTCTTCTTGTTCCTTCTTGATTTTGTCTTTAAACACCACTTCTATGAATTCTAGGGTCACTGTCAGTAATCTGATCATTTCAAACTCATCAGGCTTTGCCTGAAACAATGTAATTTCACGTGGGCTTATTTCAACTTTGCAATCTTGAACACATCATCATAGATGGATGAGTCAACAATGGATGGTCAGACTGGTCTTTGTTTTAAAGGACCGGAGACCGTCTCATTTTTATGGCTCAAGCGCAAACGCGGTAGAGGGAACGCTATATATCTTACATCATGGTGAGGAATAGAGAGAAGTCAAAGTGCATATATTCACAGTATTCATTTTTGGAAAACAAAGCACTAATACATTGTTCAAAACATTTTTTTTTTAAAATTAACACACAAGCAACTAACACATAATATAACCACAATTCATACAATATCAAAGAACTTATTTTTGACAAGGTTAACAACGTTGTGAAGTAATTAGACTTATACGGATTGAGATCATTGGACCATTGACGTACACTACATTTCCCAACTAAAGACAAGAGATAACGGTCACAAAACTATCGATTTTACTTTACATCGTTTTTGGAGCAGTCACAATCAAAATAAGTAATTAATGTTCTAATGGACATCCAAAACTGCGTTGATGAAGAAATTACATACAATATTTTCCACATACCATAGAATATGTGCCTTGTAATTTCAAATTATTGAAGCTAGTCGTCTGGGCATTTCTTCTAAAGGCGGTAATCAATATGAATAAAAATAGTTCACAAAGGCATCGTGAAGAAAGTAGACAGTTAATCAGAGGGTTCCTAAGTAATTACAGTCGTCTATGTTGATGACATAATCTTGATCGGCTTTAGATTGCAATAAAGACGTTCATCTTTTGCTTACACGACAAGATTTCAAGAGTTGGTGTTCGAACTGTTTGTTTTCCTTGGGTTTTGTTCACAGGTAATGATAAGACATCAATTCAATCCTGACATTTTTTACCTTTTGCTTAAAAATCTCTGTCAAGTAATCGTCTGTTCGCTTCGTTTCCGTACTTTGAGCCAAGAAAGATTCGATGAGAAGGATCTCCAGAGCAATTAATGACCGGAAATAATGATCACGCAAGTATTTATACCACTGATGCAACACTGCTTCTTCCGAGATGAGACCCCAAGCATCCTCCTGTTACTAGTCCAATTTGTCTTCTTGATTCATCATCAGGCATTTATCGTATTGAATTTTCCTGGGATGATTGTGCTGACACTCACAGCAATTATTTTTTCAACGCCGTATTTTGTTTCAAAATGTGTTTGGCAAAACACAAGACTAAATTTTCTTCTTATTCTGGCCATCTGGACATGACCATCATGTCCTTCGTTTTTGCCTTTTTTGGTGGATGGTTTTGCTTCCAATACATCCTACTATACCCTTTTAAAAGATCCTCCACTATTCAAAGAAGGATAATGATTATTAATAGCTTCTAATAATCTAGAATGACTTCTCTCAAACTGTTGATTTCTATCGAATTATAAAATTCGTCATATAAAATGACTTTCATTGTGTCGTCTTGTGGTATAGGTTTTGCTAACTGATGTTTCACACAAATCTGGCCGGATTATATCGGGTGGAAATGTCACACGTCGCTGCCTTGGTCTGGAATCAAAATCCCACAAAACGTAGCCTCCTTCATAATCATCGCACGTAAAGCCGTGTAAGGTGTTAGTCCCTATCTGTCCGGTGGCTTAGTCCAGGGACAGTTACGACCTCAAGTAATTCTTCTTGTTATCAAAGTTAGGTTCAAAGGGTCAGGCACACAAGGTCTTGCCAGTCTCGACTGACTTCGATCGTGGACACTTTGTAATGCTTAAACCCAAGAAGGATTTTCCACGTAGTATCCATTTAAGGCTTAATTCTTGACGATGCCAATGAGTAAACGTTTGGATATTTACCCTTGTATGCCAATGAGTAAACGCTTGGATACCTATCCTTTTATGCCAATGAGTAAACGCTTGAATACCTATCCTTATAATAAATAAACCTCGATATTGGATTGATGTCTACCGGAAATGCTGAAAATTTTTTGCTTTAACGCGTCGTATCGGATACTTGATTCTTATTCTGCTCAAATTGTGAATGATGTCGTTTTACACTTTAGGTAACACTTCCACGCGACTTGTGCTATATATTTAATTAAATGACTTGTGTGTTTTAAATTTATTTTTTTTTCTATGTAATTGCATGTTATTGTAATGATAACTTTATTCACTAGATTTGACTTTTTCCGTAAAATTCACTTCGGTTCTGTTCTGACCTGGTAAATAACCATTATTGCTACATTGCATTTTTAGCTGAACTAGTTCCAGACTTTCATTCAGAACTGGTAAACAACTTTTTAATTTCTTTCCTAGAGTAAAAATTATTGGTCATACTTGGCTTGCATGTCAGTTCTATATAAACAACCTTTTTAAAATATCATTATTCAGTTTTATAAATTTCTTCAGTAGAATCAAAGTCATCCATGGCGTATGTGACAGCCAGACTGTGGTTTTACTGCGTCATTCGAATTAATTGATCACTGAACCCCATTATGTGATCTAAAATTGCGGGTTAAAACTGATGGCTTATATTGAACTAATTCAGTCGTAATTTATACCTTCCAATCTTAAATGTGTTTTTGTTGTTGCCAGTTGAATATTTTCTTACTTTTAGAAATAGTAATCAATTTCTCTGGAAAATATACAAAAAGCGCTCCTCATCAGAATTTTTTGACAAACACAACATTTGAAATTATTCAGAGTTCTAAAGACATAGTATTAATTTTAGTGATTCTACAATGTACTGTTAACACGGCAACACAAAGCAGGTTATAGAAGACGTCAACATATTCAATCTTGGAACCTCAACGGGAATCGAACTTTCATTTATTTAGGACATTTTAGTGATAGGATTTATATTATTGATTCTAAGATTAAGTTTGGATTAGAGTCACAAACCTTTTTTATATTTTACCTTTTTTTCTGGTGAAAAATTATTTTTCTTAAATGTTACAAAGCTCTTTGCCTTCACTCTTTTCTTTCTTACTCTTGTATGAGCCTAGATACGTAACACTTGGATTTTGATTTTGAAACCGGTATAGTTTTCAGCCACCAAATGGAAAGTGCAACTGCTGTAATTCAATCTGAGACGGACATCCACACCGTCCAGCAAATACTTCTCTTGTAACCATATCTCCAAATGCTAGAGATCCATCAGTTTCAAACATCGTCCCCCTTGAATTTCTTTAGACATTTGTTGAATCTTACATTTTTAAGATCGTCACCGTCTCTCGCAGCTAGTGCATTAAACTAATCTGCTGTGTCAGGTTTACATACCAGGCAAGCAAACAGCTGGGTGTTCTTGGTCTTTTCTTCCTTACGTCAACTGATTTTCCAAGTACACTCGGTAAGGGTAAGTATCGATATTACTACTGACCAGATTTTTATTCAAGTACAACTCTACTTCGCCGAACAAGGAATACATGCAATTGTTGGCGCGAGTTTTACTAGCATCAGCAGCCAGAAGCTGCCATTCGTGTTTATCATATTAAGGTTCAGGAACAAGTAACTGATATATTCAGATCGATGTAATCTTCAGGCAGTCCTTGATTTCAAACTCGATGCCCGCTGAATCCATCAAAAATGAGACGGAATTAAACTCTACCCATCGAGATTCTTGCGTCTTCATCATGGTGGGCGGCATGGCAAACATATACAGTTCTACTTAGAACATGCACAAGACTCTCGATGCATCATTTTTCTTTCTCTCTGTTTTTAAATAATCTCTGTTTTTAAATAATGTAATTCGCAGACGGTTTTTTGTTTCTTGGTCGTCTTTCTAGTGGATGTGAATACCTCTAGAGGAGTGTCTTCGTCGTCGTCTCATTCTGCCTTGTCCTTGCTTTCCGGTTAGGGAAACAGTAATGTCTGACTCAGAAGCGTCCGTAGCATTTATAAGAGTTTCTCATCGGCCAGAAATGTCTTTCCCCGTTTGAAACAAGATACTTTTGTCTGTTTTCAATAAGGATACTTATGGTTGTCTTTGCCAGTGATGACATTTTTTGAAAAATTCTTTGCCTTGCATCAAAGCGGCATCGGTCACGGAGTGCAATCCTCTTTGTAACAACATCCTCGAGTTGGGATTTTGCATTAACAACAAAACACTGTTGGTGGTAATACAAATACAATATTTAATGATGTATGATTTAAATAAGAAACGAAATATGATTGATACATGCGTGTATTTGTCCAAATATTGGACGAATTAACATAATTTTGCACGAACCTACTAATGCAATAAATACAAATAGAAATATATGATTTCTACGGCACGAGGACAAAAAGAAATGATTTACTGTATATCAAAAGATAAAGGAATGAATTTTACAGAAAAGCAAATCAAATAATGTATTTATTCAAAAAAGTGAACTGATATTTTACTCAAATATTAAAACAAAAGTATTCACTCAAAATAGTGAACTGATATTTTTCTAAATAGTAAAACAGATGAAATATGCTCTCAGAATAGTGAACTAATATTTTACTAAAATAGTAAAATGATAATAAGGCAGATATCACAAGATGTTTCTTCACTTTCTAAACAATGGGTATAACAAGACTTTGAAATTAGCCCACGGTCAAAAGATTACATGTATGGAGCAACACAGACACTCCCTCGACGTCACTCTTTGCTACCAGATCCACTGGCCAAACAAGCAATAGTTATAGGCAGTCATCGACCACCATATACATTCCCTCGTCGTCACTATTGCTAGCAGCTCCACTGGCCATGCAAACAAAGGTTATAGATAGTTACCGACCACCATTTATTCCTAGGTCAGAAAACAATTAGCGTCCAACACATTGGTTTGCAACACCCGACTATTTTCTACTTGACCTGTAACACACTCACTGAGTTGAATGGCTGCCGCCCAAACAGCTCCGTTGCCAGTTCCATCATCAGCTTCACAGCCGCTATGGTCAGCACCACAGCCATCATGGTCAACTTCCCTCAGATTCGCGGTGAACGGGATAGGAAATCAAATTTAATCCTAGAGTCATTTGTACCCGGGATCTTTGATATCTTTTTCTCCATCATCTTTTGTCCCCACCCAAAATGTCATACATTCAGGACAAAATGTAATGTTCAGCACGTTTTATCCCCATAAAAAGTTACATCAGCAGGCAACAAGCTATTTTATTGGACTTTATCTCTACACCTTTATGGGTGTTGTCCAAGGTTTTACCAAGCACTGCTTTGAGCCTAGTAGCAGTCGTGTTCACCGGATTTTGACCGCACATATAATAGCTAGGGGAATTACCAATTCATAGATCTTCAATTAAGTCTGAGTGTCCTCTTTGTAAGGAATGATCTTTGTAATTGAGTTTTGATTCAATAATTGTTGCATTTCAGCGTCATGAATTTTAACAATACAAATGTTGATTTTCAATGACATTTAGGACGTGTACGACGAATCATTTCCACTAAAGCCTCGTACCAACTGGGCTTCATGAACCAATTGGATGGCCTGAAACAGCATAATGCATTTTTAGGAAACGCATTCAGGGAATTGTCACTGGAAAACGTTAAATAAATTGGTTATTCATGATTCCAAAGTTCTGCTGCCCGAGAGGTCACTGGAGGTCAGAGTAGTGTCCATAAATGTTGATTTTATTGCTGTTTGGGTGGTGTCTGTTAAGAGGGTGACTGACGTTGGGCACAAAATTCCCGTTGTTACCATTAAAATCTTTCAGGGAAGTATTGGGGAGAAGGTAAACGATTCAACGACGCAGTAAAATGGTACACAATTGTTTGTCTCCTTGTTACAAACTTAAATTGGTAATGACAGCACAGATGACACAATACACCACAACAAACATTTGGTAGAAAAAGACGATTGCGTTTTTGGCACAGTCTCCACACCCCACACACAAGGGTTGCTGATGTAAATCATGCACAGAAGAAACGGGTGAAGTAGTGGTCTCTGCTGTAGTGGTGGCTGAGGCTGTGTTGAAGACTGTGGTGGTCACATTGTTTAATAGTCGATGACTATCAAAACATCGATACAAGAATCGAAACTGAGTGGATATCCTTTCCAACATACTTGACACAGGAAATGAAGAACCTGAGGCTTCTTGAGACACGGTCACCCCGTCGTTGCAGGTCGTGGTTTGGGGATGCACCCTGGCCGCATTGCCTCTCTTGCGGATATAAGCTGTTTTCTGCTGTATTTTCTTTTTGTTTTTTTTTTCTTCTGGTGACTTCTTTTCTGAGGCTGTGATCTGGACTTGATATCATTAATTTTTCTCTTTCGGGCACCTTTGGGACGGGGAGTGGATTTATCTTGGTGGAGGACTTTGGGGGCATTGTGATCTCATTTTAAGAGGGAGCGAATAATGACACCTCCTAGAGAACCGCTTCTTCCAGGTATCAAAATAATTTGCTTTTTGGATTGAGCGAGAAGCGTCAAGGCTACTTTGTTTAGGAGTGTGAATAATATCTTGCAGTAATTGTGGTGCTGTCACTGGAAATAATCGATGGACTTCTTGGAGACTGACTTCTAAGACACGAGCTCGAATTTGTCGATATTTTTCGCGACTAATGCCGCACAAGACAAGAATCAATTTGACGGGAAGATGGGACTGATAAGACGTCTTGTTGACAATGTGAGCATGGGTTTTATAGACCTTTTGTTGTTAAGTCGACGGGTATGTGTTCACGACAGGACCTATGTCTAGGCACCAGTGATAAAACAGAAATGTACGGAATCGCATATCATCAGGGATCGTGGGTTTTAAATCCATGAGCAAATAGGTTTGAGGGTATTGAGTGGCATAGTCGTATGCATGAGTCAGCCAAGGTGTCTCTGACAGTTTGGCTAATACTTCCACTGGAAATTTTTCCCTAGAGATTTTAAACAAGAATACCTAATAAACCTAATGGTGGTATTGACTATAATTTGTTGAAATAAATTTTGTGTGAGGTAAATGACATTAGCATTACGATGATGCCCATTACACGTAAACAACAGTTTAGTTTCCTCTTCGTATTACCCTGACATGTCGAAGATGACCAGATGTGTTTGACTTGGGTCAGACAGGATCCCGTAGTTTTCGCCATGAATGACTTTTACAAACACAATGGAATCGCTTCAACTTTCTCGCATGAGGCTGTACGGCGATTGCCACTCTTTGTAACACCAAACGATACGTTGAGGTGGACGATTAATTAAATGATGTTTATGTTCGATCAAACATTTTACAAATTCGGTTCTGTCTAAACCGCTCGGTACTGCAATTAATATGGTAAAGGATGGTGAAGATACGAAGTCTCCCAACTAGCACGATTAAAGTTTTTGTCGTTGATATTGAAAGCGGAGAGAATAAGGAGCTAATACAGCAGAGGTAGCCATAGTGCACGGAATGTCACTTTTTAAACAAAGAAAGACTAGACAAGAGTTTTTATATTTTTTCAGGACACGTTTATTGCAACACTTTTTAAAAAAAAATTGAACAGAACGACAGAGCTACTTTGAAGCCAAAAGGTTAAGTGCATCGATACAAATGCACATCAGGACGATCAAAGCGGGATAAAAACAAGTCACTATACAACATTCTTTGTTGTACTAGGGATAGATTTTTAATGTTCTTAGAATCTCTTCACTTGGCACAGTCACACACTGGTGTTCCCGGATTGGTCTTTCGGGGATGGTAACTCATACTGAACCCACAAGAAATTAGCTGGTAAACGAAATCACAGAAAGCAAAGTAATCCACCAATCTGAATATTTTCATTGACTTCTTTCCTTGGAATGTGTGGTAACCTTAAGGATAAAGGTCGTGCATGGAAGCCAGTTTTTAAAACATCTACTTGTTGAAGGTAATAAATATATTCTTGCACAGAACTAATTGTATTCCAACAGCGAATCCAAATTGTTTAGTCACTAACTCATAAGGCCACACGTCGCAAACACTTTTCCTCTTAAACCAAGATTAGTTCGTTTAAAAGTTTGATAATCCTCTACGTCTACCTCTGGAATTCAGACTAGTATGTCTAGTTTGTAAGAAGTAGGCTGAGTAGCAACCTAAGTCTTGTAGTCCTCGTCCAGTTGAACAATATCATGCTTAGCTTTCAATTCCTCTTTGCGTTTGACTTGTATTTTAACAAACTCTCGTTAACTAAACTCCACAGGCAAAGCAGAAATGTTCTCTTGTTAAGTATTCATCCAGTGTCCTCCAAGATTCAAGAATCGCTGGTTCGTGGCCAATATCCTAGTGTATATTTGAGAATGAAGTAGTGTCCTCTAATACTCAGTCGTGGTTTACTTTAGAAAAGAGCATAATTTTCATTAGAGATATAATTTTGGATTTGCATTTCACTTGTATTTTGACAAACTCTCGGCAAATGCGTTCTCTTAACTATGCAGGCAAGCCAAAAATGATTCCTTGTAAAGTATCAATTCAGAGATTACTGGGATTCCACTAAAGGTAGGAAGTGACAGTAAGAAGACCATTTCGCATGTTCCAAGTAAGGGGAATCATTCTGCTTCCACTTGTAAAGTGACATAGTAACTGAAGCACTTGACTATATCACCTTCACCCAAATAGTTAAATTCGGCTTTGGTTATTTCTTCGGGGAAAGATCCTCCCAGATGCATAGACCGTTT
Organism: Potamilus streckersoni; assembly: GCA_016746295.1. Taxonomy (NCBI): domain Eukaryota; kingdom Metazoa; phylum Mollusca; class Bivalvia; order Unionida; family Unionidae; genus Potamilus; species Potamilus streckersoni. Next base: position 97,658 of record JAEAOA010000553.1, on the reverse strand, counting down.
TTCTTGGAAGCCAATCTATCACTAAATATAGTATATTCACAACTTTTAAGTGTTTATGCTGCATTAGGGGTGAGATTTGGGGAACAAAATATAGAAAAATGCCAAAGATAAACAACTATATATATCGAGTTAAAAGGAGTTAAAACAGGAAGAAGGTGTGTATCTAAAAGAGAGATGTAACTTATGATAAAGGCAATAAATGAGACAAAATCAGCAATGAGGAAACTGGGCAGCAAAAGTTTTATGACCTTACCTTGGACAAATATATGGAGGCAGTGCTCCATAGGTCCAAAGACAGTCCGAAGGCACCTGTGTATAACATCCCTTACAGGCACTGAGATTTCAAGTGAAGTGATGTTCATTCCCATCTAATACATAAAGATGAATAATTTAGAAAATATAGAAGCATATAATTTATATTTCCTTTACATAAGAAAATAAAAGCAATTGGCTAGAATCACGCAGAAAAATACCTAAACCAAACAAAACATCTTTTATCAGGTTTTAACCTTGTAAACTTTACTGTGAGAATTTATTATATTGCTTCTACTTATATTTTCATCAAGATGGAGGGCTAATATAGTACTTCACAAATCTTCTCTTTATTTTTATAACCAATCACTGAAAATGTGAGTTTTTATTTCTTGAAATGTTTTGTCTGGTGTAAGGGAAATAACTGAATTATATACATAAGGTGTGGTCATTCTATTTCCTCCAATATATTTTCTATGTAATATTGATGACTTTATGAACACTTGTTTTAACTTCAATGCAATTATATTATCCAAAAATACATTATTGATAAGTTGGAACCTAATATTCAGGCTTCTGTATGTAATGGAGTCCTCAAGAGTCATGTAATATTGTTCTCTTAGGTGAGGCGCCCTGTTTGATTTCACATAGTTCATGTTGTCTACAATGCCGACATGTGGAGTACAGCCTTCCATAGACATGCCAATATGATCCCATGCCAATATGGATTTTTGCAAAGGGATGCAAAGTTTGGAGAACAACGATTACTTAAAAGGAAGAAATGGGCAATATGTGACTAATATAGTTATCACTCAATAATGTTGGACCTGTTATTTTAATGTACATGATTTATCATAATTGGCAGGAAATATAGCTAATATGTGGCCCAAATCAATCATATTATGTTGACATAACATAAGAGCATTCCAATAGTTAGCGAAGGGCACATATCAAAGACTTGCAATAAGTACAATTCCAAAGATGGAACATACACTGGTAGAATTCTTGCAGTGCAACCTCACTCTTCAAATATGCATTGGTAAGTCTAATCACCGTCTTCCAATGATATTTCACAATTAGGTCACTTGACATATTACCCGACAACTCTTTAAACATAAGACTACCTTTCGTTTTTATTGAACGGCATTTCAAATGCTATGAAATGCACTTTGCTGCAGACGTGGAATTTAAGGGTTAGGTAAGACTTTGAGTCTATCCGTAAGAACCATTATTTGTCTTAACCATGATTTATGTCATTTGAAGATTTGGTAGTGTTGAGATGATTATAAGAAACACAGTGCAGCATGATAATAATTACCAATCTTTACACACGCAAACAGTATATAAATCTGACTTTCTTGTTACGTATCGGTTAATACGCTTGAATTGACCTCCTCTATCAGTGTCCGTAGCATTACCGAATCCAAACCGATTAGGTAAGTGACAAATCTTAGGAGTTAGCCTAATTTTCTGCCACAGTAGTTCCTTAATTCTACTAAATATTGAAGAGTATTCCAATAGTTAGCGAAGGGCACATATAAAAGACTTGCAATAAATACAATTCCAAAGATGGAACTTACACTCAGTTGTTGCTGAATATGGTTTTCAAAATGGTTAACATGGGATCGATTGTACATGATTGTGCCTTCAGCGATGATAAGCGTGCTTTAATCTTCTTTAAAGGATTTTTAAAAAGCTGTAAGTGATTAAAAATCGTTGGGAAGAGGTTGTACCATCATCGATTTCTTTTCCAATATTGAATACGCATATATCGTGAATGATTTCATTGCAAAGAAAAGCTATCTTGTCGTGTACGACGATTCAACGATTGAAGATCAAGTCAGTCCCGCACAAATATGTTTCAAGAGGCCGGCACAAAAATACTGATTTGATTTATTTGACTCATCAAAGTAGTCTGTGACAACTTTAACATGCTGATGATATTTCGTGGCATTAATACGCATGGTCTTCCAAAAATACTCATTGTAATTGCCGTGCTGCTGAAAAAATGATTTGACTGAACATGCTGGGGTAAATATCGAATAGATTCGGATGCACGAATTTAACATTCAAAAAGAATAATCATGTCAAATGTCCGGCAGTGGTATCATAGTGGAGTATGAAACGCGACGGCGTAAAGCTGCTCAGGAACGGTAAACATTTATTCAAATTGTTACAGATGGAAGTGGAAAAAGTCAGAGATATGTTACAGTCGCGACAAACTGCGCAAGAAGACCTCACGTCCAGGTTTTTTAAAAAAATGCACCGCAGATTAAATCCACAAAGGTTATAACTGAATGGGCCGAATATATTAAAAAAGCTATATTTAAGTGCTAGCGGTAACAGACGAAGCACCTAACCCAGTTCGTAAGATAGCTAAAGACGATTATTTTCTTGAACAGGCAGGAAGTCAAAGACCATTACGTGCTTGCACAAGCCATCGAGGATGTCAAAGACGTTGGAAAAAAACTCTTGGTGCACTTGATGAGGGTGTAAGAACGGTACTTCACAAAACACCAGAAGTGTCACATGAGTACAAGTTTGAGATCGAACACCGCTTCAATTCTTTAAAGAAAATCTTCGCCAGGCATTCTTTCAAATCTTATACACGTTGCATTTAACATACATCCCGATTGAAAACCTTACATAATGAAAATGCCATCAAAGACATATGCTAGTTGCACAAATATTGAATGGACAATTTAGGGAGTTTACTGAAAAGAAATAAATTACCGGTACTCAACAAGATAACAATTCCGATGGTGGCACCAACAAAGACGTGTTGCTCTTGCGCCTCCACCACACCCACAAGAGAAACGGTCTAATCAAACCTGCACCGAGCGACAACGTAAACTAACACCACTCATGGATGAGTTGCAGAGAAAAAACAAAGATCAAAGATATGCACGCACACAGGAAGAAGAAAAAAAAAGATTGATGAAAAATAAAAGAAAGGAAGCGGCCTTGGTGGACTCTGTGATTATAAAGAACTTGCTGATCGATTGGAAACATTTGTTGCAACACAGAGACACATATCGTACGCTGATGCAAGAACGTGTTGAAGATATTAATGATGTATACGACAAACGATGTTTGTTAACGATGATGAGTTCTAAAGCGGTTGAAACACTTCGTAGGGTTACGCTTCGCATCTCAGGTGAACTATATGTTTCAATGCAACAGGTTGTAGTAAATACAACCCAGAGCGTTACAACGACGATTATAATCTCATCAACGAATCCGGAATTCACTGTGGAGTTTTATGCACCTTTGACCGTTGGTGAACCATGCGCACTTGAGATTATAATAGCACCGTTGTGAGTGTATTAGAGTTGGCCTAATATCCTTTCCTAACCATCTGGTGGCCTGCCCACGAATCATTCATTTGTGTTTTCAGCGGATAATGGTGCCACCTGACATCCTATTGAACTTATCACTGTAGTGTACGATAAATAATTGATCAATGTAAAAAAATTCGACGAAATATTTTATTAAAAACCATGAAAGACTAATAAATTTGCATTCGTGCCAATGAGTCTACACTCAGTTCTTTCATCACAATCAAATCTCAAACGTATGCGGTTAATATTGCACGGTCGTCAACAAGACCAGGTTTAGGTTGGCCTAACAACATTACAGATGATAAACTATTTTTGCGTACGGAATATCAAATCGTTCCTGTCATTGTCATGATTACCTCAACGACGCTGGCAGTGATAGCTATGAGAGCAGGTCTGAAACGACGGGAGTAGTTTCAAGGCTGTATACGGCATGGATTTGCGTCAACCGTGGAACCACGTGATTTTATATGTTTGTGCCTGCAGCACATGTGAATCTTCCATGCCATAATAATCGGCTGATACATATTCATTTTTTCCTTGTGGATCAAGGCGTTACGTTGTTGATCTGCATGGTAAAATAATAATACAGGGGCCTCTAGTGGCCGAGTGGTCTAAAGCGCTGTCCGTTACGGATCACTGCCATCTCACTTCTGTCTGCGTGAGTTCGAGTCTAGGATCTTGTTCGCAGATTGTTAATGGGGGCATACCATATGCTTAGGGCTCTAATCTCATGAGCTGCACAAATCGCTAAACAAGTTGCCGTGCTGTAGATAGAACGAAACAACTGGGGTCTCAGGCGGCTCAATTGATTGGAGATATATTAGATTATCAACATGAGTACTATCCAAACCAGTTAGATTACTATCAGCAGAGTCAATGCCGCTTGCAGTTAGTAAAGTCATTAACGAATCCGCTCAATAACAATTGTCAGATTCATTGATTACAAATCAAGTAATGTGGACTGGAACTGTCACAAGGTGGTATTAATGAAAATCAATAATGTTTAGTCTTATTATAGCTTAGTTTAGAGATTATCTGATCCAGCATTTGATATGGGAGCGCCTCTGTTAATGAATCTAAGGAAACGTTGTTTTCAGTATTATTCATATCAGGCCAGGAATCCTAATCAATTAAAACAAAATTGCAAGTGGAAGACACGTTTAGGTTTGTCCTACCATGTGAGGCGTTCTTGGAAGTTGAGAGACAATTGATGTGATGCATAATGACAGCGGTTCAGGGGAATACTCAAATGCCACGGTAATACAAAAAATATATCATTCATTGTCTTTCATCCAAGAAATATATTTGCTAATTACCTAATATCAAATATTAACATAGATATGACGCGGTAATAAGACATCGCTGTCTAGATTACGTGTGATGTAGTTATCAAAGTGTACGGTTTTCACCAGATGGCCTTTTACCACAAAAGTTTAATTGAGTCCTGTATACCCTGGTACCCTGTCCAATCATTAAGCACCACGAAGATAATAGGAACGGGTCGATTTGGACCTGAATCGTTAAGTATCCAAGTGGATTAGACCTTGAGTTGTTGCAGTCTACTATTCTAACTGGTCAATTCGGCGGTGAGTCATTTCGACCTGGGTCGATTCGTATTCAGAATGTAATAAACTATAGAGGAAGAAATGGCAAAAACAAAAATTTTATTTCATGTTGGTAATTACTTTAAACAAGCAAACAGAAGTAGACACAAGTGTATGAAAAGTTCAAAGCAGTAAATGGAAAGAGAAAACAAATTACACATTGGAAAATTTATACATTTCAGTATGATGTCTGCTGTTGGTTACATTTTCATATGCACCGTTTCGTTGACCTTTCTTTATAAATTCCGTTTTTATTTCGTTTCTAGTTTTTCTTAGGAAAATTTTGTGGTTTTAAACTGTTAATTTCACCGATAAAGTTAATTCTATGAAAACCATTTTGTTTTTGAAATTTTTAATAGATGCACCATTCATCATTTTGGCTAATTATTCAAATAACCAGTCTTCTGATCGATGAATGCGTGTTTTATCTCAATTAACTTCACCTTGTTTAATGTTTCATGCAGGCTTTTCTTAACTTGGCCTTTTGTAGTGGTTCTTTTTTTTTTAATACGTTCGCTTTATCTACTCGCATATCAAATTTCGTGATCTAAAAATATCCCCTGTACACAGATGTCATATACACATACCAAATTATTATATCTAATTTGCATGTTGTTCATTAAAATAAAATTATTATGTATATAAATATAACTTTAACAAACGTTTCAAATAATATACCTTGGAGACTTGTTTGGACTATTACTTCAATGTTGAACATAATTTGTCTATCTAGTGAACAATAAACTTAACTGATTTAACAACCTATAATAGCCTTTTCAGTACAAAAGTCCGAAACGACCTGGACTGAAATGTCTTAGGGCCGAATGAGCCCGTTAAAATTGTAGGCCGAAACGATCCGGAACCGCGGAGAAAAAGTGTATGCTGGGATTCTGAACGAATCTCTAACAGCAACAGACTACCATGTGTGTGTGTGTGTTTTAAAAATGATGTATTTATTTATTTAAATAATCAAAGATATTTATGCATATTTTGATTTTGACAGTATTAAACGTTTATAATACAGCACTCCATATAATACGGCATATATTTTTTTCCAGAGCAGAACAGTAAAATTTAAAATCCAATGAATGATTCAAGGAGATGTCTTAGTGAATCGAAAGATTAGCTCAAACAGGTTTATTAAAAAAAAAACAACAACAACAACAAAGGACTAGCATTGTTCCGAATTGTACATTCCTGATTTTTATTACATACGTGTAAAAAAAACATAATTAAAAATCATTGTATAATAATACAGTTAATTTGCCTTGACAGTCAGTTGTCGGACCGTATATGCTGCTGTAACGTTTCATTAATTTTGAGGAAGAGATAACGTCGTTCTTGTACTCTTCCCACACCGAGAATAATCTCCCCTGCATTTTTGTATGTTTTTTTTTTCTTCTGGTATCTTATCATTTTTTTTTTTGCTTGAACTTCAGCTTACTAGATATCCGTGGATTTTAACATTTGACAACATTTTAATTATGCTTATTATGTATTATATTTGTACTTTACGTAGGAAACGAATATAGCATTGGGTACGAAACTATTTTGATACAGAATGGCCAGTTTCGGAATATGTGTTAAGAACGGTAGAGACCAGAGTAGTTTCCCTTCACAGGACCGCTAGCAAGGAAGGATTAACCTGGTGCATCTTTTCTTTTTAATTTTAGCTGACAGCTAGCTGGTGTTACAGATTAAGATGTCAGTGAGAACAAATCCATCTCAGTTCCAAGCTGGAACTGCGGTAATACCAGCCACCCAAGTAGAAATCACTGTCTCATGCAGGTATTGTATTGGTGCATATACAGTTTGTACTCATTACTGTAATTATCCGTTAAACATGATTATCATAATCAATTGTACCGAATTATTTTCGTATTGAGGGTATTAAAATTTGCAATCGCCAAATAAGTAAATAAAAGCATCGACTTTCAAAATAATATATTAATTGGTTGTTGTTTCCTCTATATTAAAATTTATCTAATTCTAGTTTAAATGATATGACTGGGGAAATAGTCTGAGTTTCCTCTGACCCTTGCCCAACATAAAAAACCAAATATCAAAAATGGGGTGTCAATAGCCAGAGGAAACTCGGACTACTGGGGAAAATGATTAAAAAAAAAAAGAACCCCAACTAAAAACAAACAAACGGATGAGATGTAGATTCCAGGTTAAGCAAGGGAAGGTACTCTGATATCGTGATAATGCTAAAAAATATTTTTACGGTGGCATAACCATGTCCTAATGTTGGGAACTTGAAGTATATGTGAAAATCAGCTTGAAAAATGGATGCTACTTCCATGGTACTCATTCTGCAAGTTGTGCTGTCCAATAGAAGCTTATTGGAGAGAATTAAAGAAATGCATATGTAACCACCTGCGAAGGGAAGAGTAACGCCTGGATTGTCACTGAAAATGGACCACCAACATAAGCATGGAAGTACATGTAGACATCAGACTGTTGAAACAACCTCCAATGTTTCAATAAAAATAATAATAGTGTACAAAAAGATATGCTATTGAAAGCTTTCTTAGAGTTGGCAAACACTACTTAAAGTTGTTCAATTTATTGCTTTGTACAAAAATCTGCCTCAGTACAAAGATTTAGTCTATGCATGACTTGCCTTTCTGGAATCCAGCTTGCATTTAGTGGTATTGATCTTTGACAATGGATGTGATTCTTTTAATTTAGCTGATGATTTTGCTGGTGAGAGATAGTAGGTGATCCCTCTCCATTGTTTGCATTTTCAAGTCAGTTTTTCCTTGGGAGCTTTACTATTAGGACAGTTTTCCATTACTGTGTGCTGTTCCAAATCTTGAGTCTACTTATGATTTGATAAACTGTTTTCATGTCATTGAGACCTGCTACAGTTTCAGTTTCAATTCCAAGGTTTTCCACATTTTTCTTGTCCCTTTTTGCTGAAGTTTTGATTTCTTTATCATTTATAAGTACTCTTATTTTGTCCTTTGTTCACTGTGTTCCATATGCATGTTTTGAGCACTCTCCATTCCTCAGTCTTTGACCAAATTATTTCTGATATCCATTCTAACTTCTTGCTTTGCTTTGCCAAGCATTCTTTTTCCAAAATCTCCCATTGCTTTGTTCAAGTTGTATATTGTGAGATTGTGGTCACTGCCAACTTCAGCATGTTACATCACCCTTAAATCCTGCAGGGATGTTCTCCATTTGCCATTGATAATGATTAGTGCAAAGAGTGTGTTGCCAAATGACCATGTTATTCTCACAGAAGTCACAGAGGCTCTCACTGTTGTTGTTGCCATGGTGATTTCCCTGTTCTTGCATGCCTTGGCATTGAAGTCTCTAATAATCAGAAGGATTTTGTGCCTTAGGTTGTGATGTAAAGCTGTCTGTCAAAAAAGATGTCACTAGTCTCTTGCAAAGCATCTTCTGTGTTGGACATATCTGATCACTACTGACAGCTTTTTAAACTTGGAGACTAGTCTGACTTAAAGCAGTCTTTCATTTCATGGTTTCCATTAGAGAATTTTCTCTCTCTTGGCAATAAGTACCACTTCACTTTGAGTGTTGTCATTGTCTCTACATGACCAGATGTTTCCAGTAGCAAAACCTCACTATCCAGTTGCAGTCCATCTGGCAACTGTCACTCCCAGGAGGCACAAGATGTTATGTACTAACTAGATAGACTATATAAGCTTTCCCACCTGGTATGGTGTGTAGATATTTCAGTATTCAACTGTTATACTGGATTTGGGTGTCAACTGGTCAGTTGTTGGGGTGGAGACATTCTGTATCTTGGTCCCCATTTGTAATGGATCAATTTGCCTGATCAGCTTTATTCCTATTACTGGTTTTAGTTTCATTTGCACTTAGTGTCATTTCTGTAGCAATGGGAGTTTTTGGGAATAAGGTTGCTAGCCCCATGTCCAGCCATACAAGTTTATATATATGTATTTTTGTTCCACAATGCATTGTTAAAACTGAGTCACAATGACCTACATTTCATGAATGAGCAACTTACTTTTGCATGATATGCATCATACACTTATCTAATTAATATTTGGGTTCATGTTTAAAAGTGTTACACACTCATGCAGAGTTGGTTCATTATAAGATACATTTACAATTCATGAACTGTTACCCTCATCTACCAAATCACTGACATGGTGAAATGGACACTTACTGGATGTAATATTTAGATGCATGTTTTGCAAATTGCAGACACAAACATCAAGTAGGTAGTTTTTGTTATGAATTATTAACTTTCCCATGAAAATGAAATTGAGATTATGTCATAACTTTTGTCACACATTGGCCCATCACTTGCATTTTGTAATATACTACTTTACCATCCTTCATGTCCTATTGCATCACCTAACTTCAGAGTGAATTAGTAACTCTTTAGTGTATGCTGAAAATTTAAGGACAAAAGTTTAAGAAATGTTTAAATTTTCATCATGATTTAAATTATATATGATGTATGCTGGTAGTTGGATAGGTTAAGCAGGAAAATCCATAAAGCTGCCATTGATCTTAATCACATCATGTTCACATCTTTGCTAGCAATAGTATGTTTTGGTGGTTTATAGATATCAGCATTTCATTGACATACAGTGTCTTGTTAAGACCCATCTTTTTTATATGTTTTTAAGTCTAGCTGAAATTTAACAAAAGAAAATATATGTGGTGATATGAATAATTTTTCCTAAAATATTTTTTTCATAACTTTTGTTATTAATTCTGTCATTATTTGATCATTATGACTTTGTCTAATCAACAGCCATTAAGGTAAAGTTGAGTAAATTGTTCATTTAATTTTAGGGGGCTTATGGATATGGATGCATTTTCAAAGTCAGATCCTATTTGTGTTTTGTTTACTAAAGATATCAAGATGAATCAGTTCTTTGAGGTAAGTGAGTAAACTGAATTAAAAAATGCCTTAGGTCATGAAAGGTAATTGTTTAAACATCTTGAACTATTATATGATTTAATTATTAAATTCTCTTTTAATAGATAAAGAGATTAAAAGACTTAAAACATTTCTAACTAAGACTTAATGTATTTAGAGGGATAGTGGTATTGGTATATAATCATAAATATGAGCATAATTATCAATATCTCACATGTTGCATTCATGCATTTGATCCAGTTTAATGTAATTTTTCCTGCACATTGCATGTTGTATGTATTCTCAGTACATTGATTGTTTTCATTGTATCCCATAGTGGTGCAAGCCTGAGAGTCAAAAATCTCCTTGGTGTCAAAACTGGGGTCAGATTGAGTAAAAAAAACCAACTTTGTTATCAAAATCAAAACTGGGGGTCAAATTAAAAGTTTGAGGGTTTCTGGGGAACAAGTAAGGGTAAATGAAAATACTGATTATACATGTAATATATTTTGTTTAGTATTTTATGACATTAGACGAGCAGGTTATTTGGTGTTATAATACATAACAATTACCATCATCATTGAACATTACTTCTTTACATCTGCATTGCCAGGAAGCAAATACAAAAGTATTGGCTAAGGTCTATCCAGTGAGAAACTTCCCCTTTATGTCAACATCACCTCACATCGAGCAGTCCACAAGATTTTGAGACGTCCAATCTGGTTCGGTTAATTGCCGGAGGATATGACAGCTATTTCAGAATGGAGTGTCAAGTAGTCTTTAATAGATGTTTTAGACCACTTCCTCATAGCTGAGCCATCTGTCTGCCCTCCTGGTTTCAAACTTTCATGGACCATGCTGAACTGCTTCCAGACAGAGTCATTGTGTAGACTCTTCTTGTAGCTCTGAAGCTCTACAGACCATGTCACACATTGTCAACAACTGTCCACAGACAAAGTTCCTAGCTGGACTGCAGACTTTGTACTTTACTGATGATGATGCTGTTAAATGGCTAAGCATGTACTGTGCACAGTAAATAGATAGATGTACTGTGCACAATAAATAAATAAACAATTAAATAAATAGATATATAAATAAATCATTGATATATGTGGCCCAACTTTCAAAGTAACTTATACCCAATTAAAATTTTCCATACTCTTTCAAAATTTAATCAAATACAGCAGTATAACATATCTTGATCTGGCTTACATTTCTTAAAATATCTATGCCAACAAGCAGATGGGCATGCTTATTGCATGTATACACATACATGCTTATGAAACTACTTTTGTGTACAGTGATACATGCACACATACTTTTTAAAACATTTGCAAGACAGACCACTTGGTTTACCATACAAGAAATACTGCACATGTACTTTAATATCTGTTTTTAAAAAAACACTTTGTAAATGTGTCTGAAATCACTGAATATATGAACTTTAACAAAAAAGAGTTTCATTTCCACCAGGCCGCTGATAGGAAAGTCCTGTCATTTTATGGTTTGTTTGCACATTGACTTGGTACAGGATATCCACTAAACCAAATTTTAATTGGCATTGGACCACAGACACCTACATGTAATGACCTTGCAGTGTTATCAACAGTAGGCATTTGATACCCTTTCTAGATATGTCAACAACCCATAATATCTGCAAGGAGTTTGTTCAGAAATTGTGATGTGAAAAAGTGTCTCAGTAGATACCATGCAGATTGGTGGAAATAAAAACATGCAGCCTATAAACTACAGTTCCATCACTAAAAAGCAATTAACATTCTGTTTAGTTAAGCTAACAAATACTCACACAGTTCAGAATCATCCAGTGAATACAAGTCATACTTCTCCATTTTCCAACAATTAATCTTGGTTTTTCCTCACAAACTTTGCATTCACAGGAAGGCTGCATATGTTGTTTTTTTTTCAGTGTGTTACTCCATGTGCAAATTATGAATACTTTGTACAACAAATAATCCACCTACAGATACACATAATCCAATGTTGGAGTCAATCCAACAGATTCATTTTTTTTTGCCAGCAGACCATTTGCTCTAGATTTAGAAAGTACCTTTTTCTTAATTGGCACTTTAATTCTTTGACACTTCCGATTGCAAATTATCTATTTTATTTTATTGCTAAATTTATAATTACATGTACAATCAGAAGTAATGTATTGTTTGACAGTAAATTATTTGATAGTATGATGATGTTACATCAGTTTAATGTTCGAGTTCTCATGGCAGTGCAGTCAGGCTGAGACAAGTATAAAGCTACCGTAAGCGGAATTAAAATGGAAACAAAAATTGGTTTTTCTTTAGTACATGGTTTTGAATACAAAACTGATCTGGTCTCAGGATGAAAATGTTACAGCAGCTTAGGCAGGCCTCACTTGGTAACTTGGTAACATTTGGTAACTCTCAGCCCAATAAACATATATCAAAAGACACAAACCTTATATTCTATATTTATTTGGGAATTAAATAACAATGGTCTATCATCGAACAAAATTTTGAAACTAAACCCTGATTATAATATTTATCACTTTCAGTTTGGCCGCACAGAAGTAATCAAAGATAGTTTGAACCCAGATTTTGCAAAGAAATTTATCATGAATTATTTCTTTGAAGAGAGTCAGAAGATAAAATTTGAGATGTAAGTTCTAATTTTGTTTTTATTCACTTCTGAATGGCATGACATGGGCATGTATCACTTTTCTGAAGTCATAGAATTATTGTGGTCCACAATGTAAAAAAAAGTTGTGTGTTAAGGGTCTTCATCAGTTGCAGAATTTAGTGAAAACTTGATAATTACATATTCCTTAAGTTTATGCCTAAATATGTGAGGATTTCTTGTCTTGAATGTATTGGCTCACAACTGTAGCTTTCAATGGTCTTTAGACATGTAAGACAGCTTCATTTGTAGTTATAACAATGTTTATTTGAAACTGTAACACTGTTTCATGTGTAACTGTAACACTGTTTCATTTGTAACTGTAATTGTTTCCTTTGTAACAGGTAAAGCAAATAAGACTAAAACCTTTCTTTAAATGCCTTTGTCCATTAAGGCTTTGTGTAGCCAGTGTCTTTCTTTTATGTAGTAGTGTAGAGACATTATGAAAATTGCATCAAATAAAAGCCATCTTTGTCAGTTCTGTTTGTTTAGATATCTGCCATCCCCTTATTCTGAAATTAACCAGTCCCAAAATTTATTTATAAATACCAGTCTAAAGATTGCTGGAGAGCTATCATGACACCAATCTCAAGAGAAACAAAGTATTCAGTAGAAACCATTTTAAAAATATGTTAAATACCAGTTTGATCATTATGAATAGGTGGATAATGAATGGGCCTGCGATTTCCTTTGTGCTGAATATGAATCTTAATAAGAAATTCATTATGTAAAGGATTCTTTAACATGGCCATGATTGTATCATGTCAGAATTACCAACTTGGTGTTGATAAACATTCTTGCAGTGTACTTCTTTATTCAAACATATCATCGGAAGGTTTTGAATTTGAATAATGTTTGAATTTGTGGTGGAGATTAATTAAAGTTGCTGTAGTTAATTAACATAATGGTTTGACTTCTTTTACAGATATGACATTGACACACCCAGTGCTAGATTAGCTGATCAGGTAAGAAAGGTCCACAGAAATAATACATAATGGAACATACCTAGATCAGTCCATGTGTATTCTGGTTTCTGAAAATTCAGACCAACAGATTTTGTCTCTAAGCATCCTTGTTATGGATGAAGCATAGATTAATCCGAGTCATCAGCATATATGGTTTAAATTTGAGGTTCTTATGGCTGTATCACACATTCTACTACATTAAGAATTATTGCTTGTAAAATGTTGTAAGAACTAAGGGTCCAAGTGATCCAAAATCACAATGTATGAGCTGGTGTGTGCATTTTCTCGCACTACTTTTAGATGAAAATCCATCCCCAAGTAAGGGTCATTACATAAAGAGTTTTTGATAAAGTAACTTGCAGCTGAGTGAGTATTTAAAACACATAAGTGCTCAAAGATGTTTTTTAGACACAGTCCCTCGGCTGGTGACTTTAAAAAAATTACAAGCACAGGCCTAAATTCCATACGTCCTGATTCCAGTTTCCATATGCCCTGATTCCAGTTTCCATATGCCCAAAATTGCCACCAGTTTTACTACTACTATTTGTAACAGAATGCTGCATTTTGCTGCACATTAAATATGAAAAAGTAAAAACAGATCATATTTAACTGACTTGGGGTTATTTTGATCTAAAAATATTTCACATAAAGCAATTTTTTCCTTTTGGTTTTGAGGTATTTTTACTGTCTGATTGCTTTATCAATGTCGTTACTCCATGGATCAGCACTGTTTATGTTCATTAGTATCTGAAGAGTGTCTTGCTTTATATCGTTACTCTTTACAATTTTGATGTTGTTCATAGGTGTTACTCAATATGTTAAACAATGAGCAAGCCAAGATAAATAATTTATTAAGCTTTAACTTGAAACATCTTGAACAATGCAGTAGCAATTAAACAAGACTGTTAAAAGAAATAAAAGTACTTAAAGTATTTATGCCAGAGTCAATTTAGTCAGTCTTACATTTTTTCTCTACTCAATCAAAGGAAGGTCTTTTATTTAAAGACTCTATTGCCATCATGACTCCTTTTTTATCACTTTTTTACTTATAATACCTATTAAAAAATCCCACATTTGGCCTAAGCTCTCCAGATACAGCAATAAAGTAATGAATCAATAGCTTTTTGTATATTAATCCCAACTCATGGCCATGCATCATTGCAACGATTGCTTGAACATTTCTGGTACCGACTAGACTGGTTCTGGCTGGTTTCTGTGCTGCACAGAAATATCCAGACTGGTATTTTGTCCTACCTCCAGTTGAATTACATATGTATGTTAAAGACAAGTGAGTACTAATTATGGGTAACCCAGGTAATCTGTTCTCCATTCATGGATCACATGCTTTGCTTTTCGATGGAAGTATAAGTAGACAGTCTTAATAAGGGTAAGGGATACAAGGGGATAAATATTGATCATTGATGTCTACTAGGCTTTCAGTGCCTTAAAAATAATTTTTTGCATTTCATCAATTCTTTCTAAATTTTCTTAGGCAAAATAATGTTTGGTGTCTTTTACAAGTCTGATGGTCACCTCACTTAGAATGTGGGAGAGGCCCTGGGGATCTGATTTTTTTTGTCCACTGCAGTGCACAGGTTGAAGATTATTGATTCCTTTATAAAATACATAAATAAAGGTGTATGATCACAAATGAGTAATTTTGGTAGAACAGATATTACAATACCAATAATTTCTGTAACAGAAAACCTGCACAGACAATCAATAACAAATGATTTCCCAGGATCTTGCAAGCTTTTCACTGACTTTATAATTTTGTTTGCAACACTGTTATTGTTACTAATAAAATGGTGGAAATATTTTCTTTTATATGATTTTATAAGAGGCAGAATTACAGAATTTGTGTCACTACAATAGGGTCAACAGCAAGCCTTGAGTTTTACTTAAATATCCTTGCTGTAAAAAGGATTAATAGATTGAGAAATTTACTAGTTCTGCTCAATCTTCACCTGTCCATCCCACAAAACACAAACTTTAAACATTGGGCTGTTAAAATTATGAAAATTAGTCCAGCAGGAAATTTACCAGCCTTAGGACAGCAGACTTTTGCTAATTTTGAGCTCTGAAGAGTGATGACATATTGATGAACATGTCATTTCAAGCTGCACAGTGATATTGATTTTTACAAAATCAAACATGCTTAAGATTTCATGTCTATTGTTTGATGATAACACAAGGTCTAGGAACTAAAGAAATTCAGTTGTATGGTATAGTAGTAGGCAGTAATAGAACAATAATTCACATGATATCAGTGGACTGTAAAATATTTGCAGAGTTCATAAGTGTTACATCAGTAGGTGTAGTCATAATTCACTTTGCAAAGACTCATGTTAAGAAATCAGAAGTATTTGCAAAGAAGATATGTGATTAGGTTACTTTAGTTGAATATCTTTGCCATTTCTAAACAAAGCAACATTGGAACAGAGTTCATTTTAGGCTGTATCATTGCTCCATTGATCCTTATTTTTTTCATATTTGATGCAATCAAGTTGCCTCAGTGGTGCATTAAAAAGTCCCCAGAAGATAAAGATCAACGATTCTTACACTTGATTTTATACTGGCTGAATCAAGCACACTGATTCTGGCTAACTGAGTAGAATGCAGTCATTGTCAAAGAAGCATTAGTACTGACTTTGATTGACTTGCGTATATGGTCAATGATCATAGGCAAAATTTATTAAGAGATGATGAAAACAACATCAAAAGTACTACTTCATTATTTCAAAAGTAGCATATAGGAAGGAAAATGTAAACTAAAATGTCCAAAATAAATTCTGGAGAGGAATCTTTACTCAAGCATGAGGAATTCAAATGATAAACTATATAGCAAGGGAGGCTTATTATGTTAAATTTGCAGCCACTTTTTCCTAAATGACCTCACTTTCGACCTTTGTCAGGGACCTTGTCCCACTTTTCCATTTCTGGCATGAACACTGTTGCTTTGGTACCTGTCTATCAGATCATCCTCAGATTAAGACTACAGCCTTCTATGCAGATAGCTACATGTTCTCTTCAGTTTTGGAAAATAATTTTAGTTTGCTAAGCACAGGGGCCAAGAACCATAAAGGTTGCAATATTACTTGTTTGAGTTAATCAGTTTTAAACTAAATGACATTTCTTTCATTGCAAGACGTTTTGAATAACTGACCATCAACCTATTATACCAATAAGGTATTGTCGTAAAATTCTGGCCTACAATACATCACAAACACCAACCATAGAGGTATATCTCAATAATAAAATGTATATTAAAATAGAAGATGACAAAGTCACATGAATTTCATGCTCAGATGTATCTCCTGTTTACAAAATATTTTGAGAAATAAAACTACCATACTAATAAATACTGGTACATGGCAACATAAACAATTGAGTGCCTGTCTTACTTTACACATGCTAGACCTGATGGCAAGGGAGATATGGCTAATAATGGTATCTCTGAAGAAGGGTACTGTAGCCATAGTTTATGTAATACATTATTATGTTACATTTCAAGCTAATCCTCAGAAATAAAAGTACATCCAAACTTTCTCCATATATAATATGTATAAACTCTAGTAACATGATTAAAATATGATTTGCATACAAGAAAAATTTGAGTTGAACACCATTTCTCAGAAAGACACAGTTTCATTTAAGTTCACTTATTTATTCAGGATTTTCTGGGGAGACTTGAGTGTACTTTGGGAGAAATTGTTGGAGCACCAGGTGGAAAGTTTGAGAGGCCCCTAATGTAAGTATACATTACCTTGTCACATGGTCTGCATTCTTTAAATATTTCAATTTCATTTAGAATATGAAAATTTTATAATGGGTTCAGACAACTGATACTTTGTAGTCTCCATGTCATGTGGTGTTGTGAAGGACTCAGAGAGATGGAGGAAATCATTGAATCACCTAAATAAGCTGGGTGGACACTCTAACTTGACAACTGACACTGTGTACTCTCCCTTGACAAAGGTAACAATATGAAGTGCTCCTTGTTGAGTTTGAGGAAATCATTGAATCATCCACCTTTGCGGGAAGGACACAGGCATCTGACAACTTACACTCTATACACTCCCATGACAAATACAATGATATAAAGTGTTCCTGGGACTGTTGATATCATTGAATCACCCACCTTTGCTGGATGGACACCATCATCTGACAACTTACACTTTATACACTCTCATGACAAATGCAATGATATGAAGTGCTCCTGGGACTGAGAAAATCATTGAATCAACCACCTTTGCTGGAAGGACACAGGCATCTGACAACTTACACTCTATACACTCAAATAACAAATGCAATGATATGAAGTGCTCCAAGGCAAGGAAATCGAACCTAGGACAGAAGTATTGCAAAGTACATGTGTCACCATTGTTCTATCCAAGCTCATAAATTAGCAAAGTACTACAGATATACCACGGGTGTTGCAAGTAAAGATTTTATTCCTTTAAGTACATATGTTGCTGCAGTCAATCATTTTTCAAGTAATAGAAAAGTAACAGTCACAAGAAAACAAGGAATATGTTAATATCATGAATGATGGGGTTTGAATTTAGTTTCCCACATCTGTAAAGTTTTAATGGTATATTTTTCAAAACTGTGTTGGAAATGAGATTTTTAAAAAAAATTTAATAGGTAAAAATTTGCTTTGTCAGATCATAAAATGCTATTAGATTAAGTGTAATTGGGAAAAACATAGGTTTTTTTTTAATCACCCATATTATAACTTTATTCATGTAAAAAGAAATTCTATAAATATCCCATCTTCCAGTGCTGATCTATGTGTGCTAACAATGAACAATGTTCCATAAAATGAGTTCATTGTCTTAACATACTATTTTAGGTTTTATAGTGACACATCTCTTCCTTAATATGACAGAGTAGTTGGGGTCCATAACTGCCAACTGCATTGTGTATTGAACTGTGTTATAATGAGACTTAGGTTGTATTCCAAAACAGCAGTTTATTGAGAACATCGTTATATACCAACTGTGGCTCCTAAAAAAAAAACTTGCATTGAAAATATTAAAGCTAATTAAATTATGTACTTGAGTCATTTTTGATTTTTGAAATAGAGACAAATAGCTTTCATATATTTCACTTGTGCAAGTCTAATTGCATCTGAAGTTAACATGCATGATTTGTTCATGATGACCTCTGACCTTCCATTATAGTTTATCATATATGCAACCCTGCTAATGTCCCTTCTCCAAAGGAATATTTATTAAACGTCTGTAGTTGTAGTTTTCATATTATGGTCAGTTTGATCTAAAATTTGACCTTTTTTCATCATTAAAAAAATCTACTGGTTTAACCCAAAGATGACCTGTATGGTTGGGGATTTCGGAAAAAGCTCCATGGAACCTCCAACACATTGTAAGATGTGAATAATGGAGGCAGGAGTTGCTGTAGCTTAGTAGTTAACATGCTGGATGCAAAGGAGCCACTGTAACTTAGTGGTTAATATACTGGACGCAAAGGAGCCACTGTAACTTGGTGGTTAACATGCTGGACTCAATGGAGCCACTGTAACTTAGTGATTAACATGCTGGACTCAAAGGAGCCACTGTAGCTTAGTGGTTAACATGCTGGACTCAAAGGAGCCACTGTAACTTAGTGGTTAACATGCTGGACTCAAAGG
The DNA here is from genome assembly GCA_016746295.1 of Potamilus streckersoni. Classification (NCBI taxonomy): domain Eukaryota; kingdom Metazoa; phylum Mollusca; class Bivalvia; order Unionida; family Unionidae; genus Potamilus; species Potamilus streckersoni. Next base: position 78,303 of record JAEAOA010000553.1, on the reverse strand, counting down.
AGCCACTGTAACTTAGTGGTTAACTTGCTGGACTCAAAGGAGCCACTGTAACTAGTGGTTAACATGCTGGACTCAAAGGAGCCACTGTAGCTTAGTGGTTAACATGCTGGACTCAAAGGAGCCACTGTAGCTTAGTGGTTTGCATGCTGGTCTCATAGGTGTCACTGTAACTTGGTGGTTAACATACTGGACTCAAAGTAGCCACTGTAAACTTACTGGTTAACATGCTAGACTCAAAGGAGCCACTGTAACTTGGTGGTTAACATGCTGGACTCAAAAGAGCCACTGTAACTTGGTGGTTAACATGCTGGACTCAAAGGAGCCACTGTAACTTAGTGGTTTACATGCTGGACTCATAGGTGTCACTGTAACTTGGTGGTTAACATGCTGGACTCAAAGGAGCCACTGCAACTTAGTGGTTAGCATGCTAGACTCATATGAGTCAATGTATCTGACTGGTTAGCATGCTAGACTTATGAGTCACTGTATCTAACTGGTTAGCATGCTGGATTGATGACAGAAAGGGATTAGAGTACCATCAGATCAGCTACAGTGGTGCATCTTTTGGCAACTGTATGTATTAAGTACCTATGTGACACAGTGAGTTGTAAAAAAAACTTGAAATGTAAATTTGATACAAATCATGTTTTTCTTTGATCATTTTTACACATTTTCTATATTTGCAGACGAACTGGTGGAAACTGTGGTAAAATCATTGGTAAGTTCATGTAATTTCTTGTTTTTTTTATTGAATGAGCTTCATTGTCAAGTTGTCAAGGAATTATAATGTACTGTCTGCAGAAAGTTAAATCAGAACATAAATATTGTAATAAGATGTGATTCTAAAGTTATATTTTTCTTACTATATAGTATATATAGATTTCTTCAAATATATTGCACAATCATAACACCTTAGGACAACTACCACTATCTTGCAAAATCCAGCCTTTCCGGATACTACTTTTAGCTCAGGGGAGTTAAAAATGGTGTGCCAAACCATTGGCAATTGGGCAGTGATCTCCCCTTGCATCTTTGTCTCTGCGGGAAGGCATAAGGATATGTTAGTTATTACTTTTGTTCGTGCCAAGAAGCAATGCTATCATGACAAGAAACTTCACAAAATTAAAGCTATGTGGAAGATATGTTATGTCAGATCAAGTTGGAGGATTTTTTTCACTTTAAAGAATGTATACTCCATATGTATTTCCGACTATTTCTTTTTTTCTCTCATGACAAAGTTCTGCCTTTATAAATTAGTCAAACTTTGTCGTCATCACACATTGGATACTTACACATTGAGCCTCAGCAGTTTTACAGTCTGTTCATGATATGTTAATTTTATGTGCAAGTCTTTAGTGCTCATATAACTCCTATATATTTGTAAATTCCTTACTAATGGGTACATATTAGCAAGTTTTTCATCCAAGGTTTTCATAGCGTACAGGCACTATTTTAGTGTAATTAATTGTACAGGTGGTCTCTGGTCCTATTTTCCCTACAAGTATTGCCTCATGGATTTGTTGTGCCTATCAGGTATATCTTGATAATGGTTCCTTTATTCCATTCTTTGTGAAGGTTGTTTATGTGTAATGGAGATGCTGGTACATTCTGTAATTTTGTACCATTCTAGTCAGACAAGTACAGTTCAGCACTCTATGCATGGTGCATTCATGCATTCAGTCACCTCCTGCACATGCAAGTTTATCAGATACAAGTTTATAAAGGCAACCCTTGAGTCATGTTTTTCTGCATAACTTTATATCATGTAGATTGAACACTTAGTCATGTGTAGGTGTAGCCCAATTGTCTTCATAGTTAGGTTTGGAATACATTATTTACATGGTGCATGTTTTTATGGTCTGAAGAACCCTTTAAATATTTATAATTCCATTCTTTTTGTATGTCAAGGTGAGTTCTTTTACAAGGGTACTTTTAGCCTTGGAACACCATGCTTCAATGAATCTACCTGCATAGGCAATCCTTGACCTCTCTCCAGGTAAGCATTGGTTGTTGATATTGTCTGCAAGCAATTTTTCCCAGGTAACCATTTTTTTATATAGTTCTACATACATAGACAGGTAGTATTGTCACATGGTATGTAACATAAAATGTGCAGGCACAGTTTTTTTAAGAGGTGACATTGTCATTATAGTTGACCTGTATGCTTCTTTACAATTAGACATTAATTTCTGGGTTACCCTCTTAACCCTTTCCCTCATAGAGTGTATGGCTTTTTAGCCCTTCGATACGCATGTAGCAAAGTTACACAGTGCAGTCCGCTACACATAGGCCTGTTAAGCAGTGATGTGTATGTTATGTTTAACAGCAATTTTAACCATTTTAAGTTTTTGGTAAAATAAGGACGTTATATCTGTATAATTATTTTTAACAAAAGAATTTTGTATGTATTTTAAAATCTTGAGAGAAATCGTTCAATATCAAATCAGTGAAGCCGCATGATTAACAGCAGCGGCAAATTTCCATACTAAAAATTTACAAGCTTTTTGTCTACGTCTACATCACAAAATCAGTGTAATTTGACATATTATACAAACTAAGGGCTTTCTACGTCAGTCTCAGAGCCTTTCTCCAAGTTATTGAGGCTTTCATAGTTGTGGTTCTACTGGTTCAAGTACTGAACAATATCAGAGACCGCCATTTTGTCAAATGGAGAATACGACCCAATTGACCTACTTACTATAAATAGCAGATTGCAACCAGAGCATCAACAGTGACCATGTGATCTGATGTAATGGTCATTCTCACCAATGAATGTAGTATCTAACAAGGTTTTCCCCGAAGGTGGTGCTATGAAAACCCGCTCAAAATAGCTATTGTTTATAGCATTACCGAAAGGCGCTTATCGTGACATCAGGTAAATTGACAAAAGGCACTTAGTGTAACATCGGGTAACTTGCCAAAAGGCGCTTATATTAGGTAAAGGGATAATAAATTAGCTCAGCACGGACATTGCATTCTAGAATAGGTGCAGGGTTCCATTTTTATCTATATTGCTGTATTTTGTCTTACAGGTTAGAACTATGGGCAAAGCATAAACAACATGCGCCTCAGACCAAAGGTGTCAATAGTCTGCATGCAGATGTCTTCTGCAGTGTGAATCTTTATGTGAGCAAGGGAGATAATTCAACTTACTCTTTAAGCATGGAGTGCTGTACATTGACACTCTCTGAAACAGCTCTTACACCCAAGACACCACCACAGGCTTCATCTTTTTGTAACTCCCCCTTACCATGAGTCCTTGGGGTCTGAATTGATTCCTCCTACAGAATGGGACTGAGCTAACAAACATGCAAGTTTCTTCTCATTCAGCAGACATATGGACAGGCAATATAGATCAAATATACCATAACCCATAACCCATCCCAACTGATGATCCTGATGGCATCTTCCTCACATTGAAGTCCTATTTTCATTGAGACTGGCCAAGGCCATAAACTAGGGATCACAAATGGTCAATCATCATTACGGGCTCAATCAATACCAGCTCAAGTTTACTGGCTCAATTATGGGCTCAGTCAATAACAGCCCAATAACAGCCATCTTTTTCTTCAGTTTGTCAGCAGTTCTAAATTTACACTCCCAATCATTTGATACCCCAGCATTGACAAGTGATCTTGCCACGTTGAGGATGACATAGCCACACTCCATGGAACAGAAGGCCTTTGTATACACTGTGGATTTAGTGAGCAATATCACTTTGGGACTTTTATTTTCCTGGATTATTTTCAAACCGACTTAACATAAACTTAAAACTCCACACAGAACACCTAAGGCATACATGTAGTTATTCTCAAGCTAAGAACATGACCACGGTCCCTAGAACTCTACTAACATACCCATGGATGAGTATGCTAACAAGCCAATAAGGAGATGTTTCCCTCCCTCTGCAACACACAACAACGATACAAGGAGTTTATGGGGATTCAACAATAGGACCCAAGGGTGTTACACACATGCACAGGCACATACACACATGCACACACAGGATACCAGACAAAAAACGAAATATCATATTGTATCCTTTATGGAAAAGGCATTTCATCCACTCTACATGTTTCATCTGCATAATTAAATTGCATACAGTTAGCGACATCTGAATAAATATTACCAGACATTAACACATTATCATGTAAATGGAGACTATTATTTTAGAATGACGTCTGTTATTCTACTCGACAACATCAGGTGAGGTCGGGAGGGTGGGGACTTGCCAAACAATTTTATGTAGAAACTCAAATAAACAATATTGTAACTGATATATAGGTTATTCAGCAGCAGTGGGAAAATGAGCCAATGAAAAGAGATTTATGTATGTGCCAAGATTTAAATGAAGTTTTTGAATGGGGGTTTAATGTGCATGGCACTTGCATATTATGCTTACACCAAGAAAAGAACTAATGTATGTTCAGTTGACATAAGTCTGTTATTATAACAAGAAGAACTTTTTTAATAATTACTGTTACTTTTAATTGAAGATATTAAATGAAGATATTAAATGCTTTGAAGTATGCAGCTTTCTTACTTCGTACATTACATTTGCTTCTCACAGTAAATTTAGTCTTCCTCTGGAAAGGCCACTTTCCTGGTGCAGAAGGGGTGGCCGTATAAGAGGGGGACCACTGTAATGGCACATACATGGACCATTTTTGTGACGGCAACCTCAGGTCACTTGGACAACATCCTGCATCAACATGATTGAGTTCTAACCAGTCATGATGGCCCTTGTCACCAATCTGGACTTCTCATTAACAAAACATATCTAACCTGGTAGCATCTCAACGATTCAATCACCTAGATATGGACTTCAGAACACAGGCACCATATTTTGTCTCCTTCAGGATTGGGCATTGATATGACCCATGGTAGCACCTTTCTTTCAAGGAATTCTATCCACATCATGGTCCTCTTGCCTTCTATTGCTTTCCTACTGTTTTTGTCTGCACTCCTCAAGTTGGTCTACTGGTCCATCCTCTCATCATCTGCCGATGGGTCAGTAGACAATTTTAAGCTCCCTTGAGCTAAATGTAGTATCTGGGAGGGCTGGATTTGTAAGGTAGTGGTAGTTCTCTTAAGGTATTATGATTGGGTAAGTATTTTGGAAGAAACGCAATTTACTATATGAATTAGGTTTTCTAAAATTAGAAAAACTGCTGCCAACAAAAGGTTATTCTTATGATTCAATTAATGATTAGTTTCTTATTTAATTATTCATGTATGATTCTTATTTGTATTCCTTCAAGGATGCCATTTATTTAATCTGTGTTATTTTTTAAATTGAAGTGAGAGCAGAAGAACTTGCAAATTGCAAGGTAAATATATTTTTCGTATATGGTATTGATATTACTTTCAGCTGTTGCCATTGTTTTTGAATAATATTGCAATTAAATAAATATGGAGAGTTAATAATTTTCTTTCATTGCATATTAATATCCATACTGATTAGCAAAAAAATCACCAGTCTGAAAAAAAGATTAGAATAATATTTTGTCAGATATGGTTATATAAAATGAATACTGCTGAACATTTCTGTCTTAATTACAAATGCAGGTATGAAAGATTGTTTCTAGATATACAGTCAAACCCACTTATCTCGACCTTGGTTACCTCGCCAACCCTATTACGTCAACATTTTTTAAGTTAAACCGCCAAATTCTCTCTTTGTCCTAGCAATATCTCATCAGTTATGTCAATTCCTTTATGTCACCAAACCCTAAAATCTCAAGCACAAAGAGGGCCTAATTTGCCATTTAACATCGGTTATCTCGGTTATCTCGATCCCCATGACCACTTGTTTGCGATTTTTTTTCCCTTTATTATGACAAAAATGTTCCATCTGGTGACAGACTTTTTGGTTATTTAATTTGTACAAACAATTGTGGGTTTTAACTTGATAAATAAAAGGGAGAACTGAAGGAAGCAACAAACTTAACTAAGTACTTTATGTTGACAGTCAATTCTGCTACCATACTATACCTATATCTGACTTCTAAAGATGCGAATAGAACAGATAAAATTAATGGAATGGCTAATCCTTCTTTTTGTTGGTTGTTACAGATATTTAAACTTGGCAAGAAGAAATAGCAAACAACAAATAAATAACTTTTGCATAATTAAAAATAATTATTTCTCAAAATACAGGAGTGAAAGAATCCATATATTGGGTGTTAACTTATGCTACAGTAATATATACGGTCCAATATTGCCAGGTGTTGACTCGTGTAAGTTTCATTTGTGGGAATACGGTCTTTCAATTTTTTAAAATTTACATGTACTTGGTTAACTGCACATGTGCTGAGTTCACATAGCATGTGATCACGGTCTGTATGGTTGTTCACTTCAATGACAGTTCACTCTTGTTCATCTTGTCTGAAGGATAACATGCTGTAACTATTCTGTTTATGATACTTTTCAGAGCTGTCAGAGTGAAATGACTAGCAAATTTAATTTTGACACTTGTTAGCTTTTTGTAAAAACGAACTACACCCTGCATGTTTTTTTGTGATTTTGTGAGTGATCTTTGTGTTTGCAATGTTGGAGAATATAATAAAGGTTTGTATCAAGAATCGATGGTGGTTTATATTGTATCCTGGTAAATCTCTGCTGTTAGTTGGTGCACATATGCCTTTTGTTGTTAACAAACATGTATGTTTATTTTTATAGCATGCTGATCGCTTCATTAAACAAATTGCAGAAATGCTGTTGTGTAAAAAAAAAATAAAACAAAAATATGTGCATGTACATTCTTATTAACGCACATCATGTACATTATGAAATTTCAAGCACATGTTATTATATTGACGCCATATTGGTTTTCGTTTATCTTGATCATCTGTTATCTCAATGCTATTTGGCAAACCCCTAGGCCAGTAACATAACTGGGTTTGACTGTAATGCCAAATATAGAGAAGTAATCTAGTTCCCATAATGCTTTGCTAAGGTCAATGGAGGATGAAATTTTAAATGTAAACCCTTCAGCTTTAAGGTTCTTGTATAAAATGTTTCAGGTTTCAAGGGATGAATATTTTCAAGGGCATTATGTGGTTAGCCATAAAATCAAGGTCATTATATATTGTCATGATATTATATGACCAAGACCTATACTTCTAACACGCACACAGCAACATAGACATTGCAAGCAAACAGTCATAGCAAGGACTCTATTGTGATATATCTTAAATTGTCATTGCTGTATAGCAGTATTTATTGTTTTGCTTTGTATGATGTTTATTATGGTATATGTTGTATTGCCTGTGATATTTATCATGGTATGTATTGTATTGCTTGCTAACTGTGATGCTTATGATGGTATGTATTGCATTGCCACATATGTTGCTTGACAGGCATAATATAGTGACCAAGCGGGCTTTGCACAACTCTAGTACATATAATGCAAAAATATAGTAGGAATCTAATGTGGGTGGGAAATATTTCAGTGGTGCTTAAAAACATTATTGTCTATATCATGCTTAGGAAATGAGAACTAAGTACATTTCCAAAGGATTATGATGCCATATCAACTGAGCATACTGTGGATTTTAATAGAAAATATCAAGCAAAGAATTGCATCATTGGTTTTGCACAAATTTAAGGTGAAACTTATGAGATTTAGTTTGTGTTAGTTGACCTTAAATGTTTTACCACAAACATTTTTGCATTTTTACTGATTATTCATATAATTTGTAATTACTTTATATTTTTTCATAGGAATTGTTCACCCTGCAATTCAAAGGAATAAATCTGGATAAGAAAGACTTCTTTGGGAAATCAGATCCATATTTGGAGTTTTCAAGAGCTAATGAAGATGGCAGGTATATTAAAGCCATAGACTTTCATTTGGCTTCATTTTGCCCTTGTCATTAGTTGTCCTGTCTGTCCATCTGTCTGTACATGCATTCTTCTGTCTATTCTGAGAAGCTTATTAGTAAAAATATGCAAAATGTCTATTCTGAGAAGCTTATTAGTAAAAATATGCAAAATAACATCAACTCTGGACAAATGAAAACTAGGAATTATATTTTTATGAATTTATAGGTAGATATTTCAGCCATTACAATCCTTCAGTTTCTTTTACACACTTTTAGCTCACCTCTTTGAAGTATAGGTAAAATATTATGAATTTTTAGCTATTTTACTACCCCACCCTACCACACCCCACCCCAGCATTGACCTCAGTGTACACACAGATAATAGAATATACATATGCATACCGTCACTAAATGCCAACCATACCTTTTTTCTAGGTCCTTAGCATCAGGTTAGAATGGGTTTCATAACTCTTGCCTCCTGGGGAGGGGCTGAGGTGGTTAACTTCAGACATATATTCCTGGTTATGTTTTTCCATTTAGTTCACAATTCATGAACAGTGTATGGAGTTATGAAGCTTGGTGAGTGATTCATATTATTAATGTTACACTTGCATGACAAAAGTTGGTCATTATGACTAATATTCAATGTTTCACAGACTTTGGTTGAATTTTGGGTTTTATGTTTTTTTCTTTGGTTCATTTCATGGTAGAATCTTCAAATTAGATGGCTGTGTGCATCTTTAATAAAACCACACCCATAAAGCAGACGAATGTCAATGTGACCAGCATTTCACATTTTACTGGCTTATGTTAAGTGTTTTTAGTTTATCTCCACACTAAATAAGTGTTTTATATTCTTGGTGTGGTGTATATATATATATATATATATATATATATATATATATATATATATATATATATATATATATATATATATATTAGCAACCCCAGACTTGCTGGAAAGAAACAATTAACCTGGAAAATCTAATGAAACTGTTGACCAAGTGTAGAATTTTCATTGCAGTATCAATACATGTCATCTGATTGCAACACATTTTATATATTGTAAAAACTAATAAAATTATCCATAATGGGTATATTGTTTTTTATATTTTACACTATGTTAATGGAATTATTATTTTATAATCAAAGTAACTGCTTTCACACAAAATTGGAAATAAGCATTGATCATGCCAGGGTCATGTGACACCTCTTCTTTGTTACACAGTGCAGGATATTAAAACTTCATGGATATTTATGAAATTTTGAATCCAATCAGAGGAGATAAATCAATTCGGTCAGTGGTTTTAGCATGTTCCTATGATATTCCTACACAACATTTTTATATTTTATTATTTTTTTTTTACTTTGATGAGCATAGCAAATTAACTACATGAACAATTAAAGTGGGTTCTTAAATTCACAATGCATTGATAACATTTGATAGGATCAATAATGCTTTCAAAATGCAAAACAAAAACTACAAAGGCTGAAAGTGAAATATTTTTCAGGTATATGATATTGAAACTTTAGTTCTAAGTGACATTGTTTAACATCACATATTTAAAACTAGGTCTTGCAACATTTTTTCAATGACAGTTTTGAATAATTGCATTTGTGTTGTTTTCAAAGTTTTTTTACATGTGAACAATTGCTAATTTGATATACTTGTATTAAGATTACTGTCAAAAATTGTGAAATGTTTATATGGTTATCATCTATAAATGAAAATATTAAAGTCAGATAACAGATTTAATGAGAGCATTGAATTCAGCAGGAAAAATGCAATCAGAATATCAAATTTTTGATAATAATATTTCAACAAAAAAGAAAGTTATAACACTTTTTATGGAATGAACATTTTGATTTGGTTCCATGACTGCCACATAATCTCAGTACATTTATATAAGACATAAATTCTAGAAATTTGTAAATATTTTGGAACTTTGAAGTTGCATAACTATTTTTCTAATGGAGATATTTATAAAACAAATTAAACTGTTTTGGCATGCTGTTAGACAGATCTATATGAAGAAATCAAGCATGTTCAGTTATTTCAATATCAGAAAAATGACAGGGTTTTTTTCCACACAAGATTACTGTATCCTGCTCGCTTTATCCATCCTATAAATGATATCATCACTGACTTAAATTCTACTCAGATCTTAGTTTGTTCATGTTATAAAAACAATATCTGGATTATTCATTTGCTCAACTTGCCAAGATGAAAAGGCTTTTGGAAATCAGATGTGGCCATATATGGCTATTCATTCTGACCCATGAACCGAAGCTTAAGCTGTTTTACCAAGCACTTTAGAATATTGAATGACCCTGACCCTTATGAAAGGGATGTAACTCGTATTTTTCTCTCAGAGGCAAACCTTTTTCTTCAGAGACAAATATTTCGCAGCTACATAGATTTAAAATAATTATCAGAATGGGACAAAGGTGACTTATTTTTCTGCTGTGATAACACAACTACTTTTCCCATCATCCAGCAAACTGCTTGCTTCAACCATTTAGCAATAAAAAGTGCCTCTCTTTCAAATTTGATACCTTTAAGCTACACTATCAACATGACAAGAGTAATGTGAGTAAAGCAGGATAAGAAATGTTTACATATTGATTGAAATGATATTCTTTTATTTAAATATTTTATATATGTCATCATGAAGCAGAAGTTTAGTTTGTTGTTGTTGTTGTTGGGCTTAACACCATTTTTCAGTACATGATAGGCTATTCATGGCAGCCAGTATTAATGGTGGAGGTAGAAACCCGAAAATCACTGGAAAGAACCACTGACTCACGAGAAGTTACTGGCAAGCTTTCTCACATATCCACATTCATGGAATCCTAGACTCGAACCCATGCAGACAGAGGTGAGATGGCAGTGATCCATAACGGACATTGCTTTAGACCACTCGGCCACATGAGGCCCCAAGTTTAGTTTGAATAGACTGGGCAGTTACTGCTGTCTGTACATGCTAGCAGGGAGAAACCATTATTTGGTTAGGAAATATCTGGCAACTGACATTATGACGTGTGTGTGTCTGTTTGTGTGTGTGTGTGTCTTAAGATGCATCCTCTCATCAAGTTTACAGACTGTATATATAATCATGAAACTTTATGAAGGGATTCATTGTGATGAATACTACTCCATCATCCCAAAATAGGCTACTGTGACATATATTTCATGCTTGAATGACTTTGGGTAGATTTGATATTTTAATTTTATTTTTCAAGCTCAGTTCATGGTTGAATAATCAAACATGACTGTAAGCATCTTTATTAGTTAGAAGGATGATTTCACAGAATGTCATGACACTAATTGTTTTACAGTGTCTATTATAACTGAATGTTTTACAGTGACAACTGGAGACCAGTCATGTGAGCTATATGATTGTTGATTACACTCAGGTTGAAACTTTCTGTACCATCTTAAATCAATGCACATTAAATATAAACTTGTTCCATATTAAACAAGTTCTTAACAAAGTTGTAACATGTTTAATGTTTTTTGTTTATGTATAGAAAATCTGCAACATAAGCATAATTACTTGTGAACATGTACTCACTAGTCAAATCTGTTTTTATAGATGATCGTCATTCCATTGAAAATATGGATAAAGAAGCCTAATTTCTACAATAAAAAAGTTTGCAAGGTCAAGTCAAACCCATTTAATGTCTTGCTAATACATTTTACCACAAATTTATGAAATGGACGTTTTTATTTTTACAGCATTCCTACTTGCTGGATGTGTCCAAAGGGTCTGATTTCTGACTTGACAGTAAAATGCATAATTCAGACACAGAGTTTCTAAAAAGAAACATGTATTTAGGATTAAATAGTACATTTACAGTTGAGAAAACCAAAATAATAATGAAAATGAGAACTTTGTATAGTGCCTAATCTTTAGAAGCTCCAAGTGCTTTACAATATTTGACAACACATAAAAAGTATTAATCTTATAATGCTTTTGTAACAAGATTTCAGCATGTGTAAATATAAACTGCCTGAAACCAGTTTGGGAGTAAACCATTCAATTGTGTGGGTTCAGAGCAAGCTCCTAAAAAATCTTCATTCATTTTCTAGAAGACAGAGGAAACTAAATAAACTAAACCTAGTTTTCATTGATGCACTTGTTTTATAACTATGACCTTTGCTTCACAGCAGAGCAGCAAGGAGTAGAATGATTATGTTAGCCAATTTTAGTACCCCTATGACTAAAATTGTTTTATTCCATCCTGTATTGACACTGGAAGGACCAATTTTTGTGTATATGAGAATAATTTGAAGCCAGAAAATGAAAAGGGTCAAGAGATGATACGGGATGGGAATGGTTAACTGCTTTTAATTTGGTCCATAAACTTGTTTCAGCTGTATTTGTGATGGATGCAGGCATAAATAATCTCTTGTTTTCCAGGCTATTGATAGGTACCTTAATTGATTTATAAATTTGGTTAAAGAGCTTTCTTAGATCAGCTCATTGTCAGCTTTATTTGTGAACTAAATCTCTAAGCTAATTCCAATTGTTTAACTCAGGACTTAATCCTGCTTGGGTCTTCAAGCTTCTCATTCTGAATCTGATTATACTTTGACCTCTATACCTTTAACAATCTACAGTGAGAGTAACTGTTGAGGAACACTGGAGTCATTTTTGTTGGGTTTAATGCTATTTTTCAGCACAAGATAGGCTATACATGGCAGCCAGTTTAAATGGTGGAGGAAGAACCCCGGAAGACCCTGGGTAGAACCATTGACCCACGAGAATCTACTGGCAGGCTTTTTCACTTCCCACATTAGCCGAGTCTGGACTTGAACTGACGCAGATGGAGGTAGATGGCAATGATCCATAAGGGTCAGCTCCTTAGACCACTAGGCCACTCAGAGCCATGAACAATGGAGTCATTTGTATGCGTTGTTTAGTCATAACATTCACTTCATGCTTACTATAAGTGACACTTTGGTGATTTACTTGTACAGTCAGTCAGTTGGCCTTTCCTAAAGGTATTTTTTTTAAAAATTAGTGTTGATATATTGGCTCTAGCTGTACAGACCATGTTTTTCTTCCTATTACAAGGAAGTGTCATAGTGTATAGCTCTACATGTACACAATTGTCATAGTGTGGAGCTCTGCATGTATACAATTGTCATAGTGTGTAGCTCTGCATGTACACAATTGTCATAGTGTGTAGCTCTGCATGTACACAATCGTCAGTGTGTAGCTCTGCATGTACACAATTGTCATAGTGTGTAGCTCTGCATGTACACAATTGTCATAGTGTGTAGCTCTGCATGTACACAATTGTCAGTGTGTAGCTCTGCATGTATACAATTGTCATAGTGTTTAGCTCTGCATGTACGCAATTGTCATAGTGTGTAGATCTGCATGTACACAATTGTCATAGTGTGTAGCTCTGCATGTACACAATTGTCATAGTGTGTAGCTCTGCATGTACACAATTGTCATAGTGTGTAGATCTGCATGTACACAATTGTCATAGTGTGTAGCTCTGCATGTACACAATTGTCATAGTGTGTAGCTCTGCATGTACACAATTGTCATAGTGTGTAGCTCTGCATGTAAACAATTGTCATAGTGTATAGCTCTGCATGTACACAATTGTCATAGTGTGTAGCTCTGCATGTACACAATTGTCATAGTGTGTAGATCTGCATGTACACAATTGTCATAGTGTTTAGCTCTGCATGTATACAATTGTCAGTGTGTAGCTCTGCATGTACACAATTGTCATAGTGTGTAGCTCTGCATGTACACAATTGTCATAGTGTGTAGATCTGCATGTACACAATTGTCATAGTGTGTAGCTCTGCATGTACACAATTGTCATAGTGTGTAGCTCTGCATGTACACAATTGTCATAGTGTGTAGCTCTGCATGTAAACAATTGTCATAGTGTTTAGCTCTGCATATACACAATTGTCATAGTGTGTAGCTCTGCATGTACACAATTGTTATAGTGTGTAGATCTGCATGTACACAATTGTTATAGTTTGTAGCTCTGCATGTACACACTAAAAGTTCATAAAGCAGGACGTGCAGCACTACACACATGTATATTGTCTGCTTTATTTTTGCCTTTCAGATTAAAACCATGGGCAAGACCAGACTGATAATCACTTATCATTTTGCAAATACATGTCAGACTTGAATATTATGGACAGAAGTCAATGAGCAGAATTACATGGGGTACTATATGGGGAAGGCTTAGAAAAACACTTTGAGGTCATTAAAAGTTTCCACATAAGAGTTCAGAAACCATACTAATTGCTGGTGAGCAAAATGGAAAGCAACCAGTCTCAGTTACTGTAACACATTTCATTCCCACAGAGGGATCCCGAGTTTCTGAGTGGTGTAAAGCACTCTCCATTACGGATCACTGCCATCTCACCTCTGTCTGCAGGGGTTCAACTCTAAGATTCGGTGAATGTGGATATGCAAGAAAGTTTGCCAGTAGCTTCTTCTGTTGGTGGTTCTTTCCATGGATTTCCTGGTTTCTTCATCCACCATTAATACTGGCTGCCATGTATAGCCTATCGTGTGCTGAAAATGGCATTGAGCCCCACAACAGCAACATTCCCACAGAACTTGACAGTGTCATGCCATCACAATCAGACTCTGCTATATACCTCTAATTGCAATAGGCCTAGAGTACAGTCAATCAGTATTAGCCACCAGAAGAATGAACTTTGTCCAGTTTCATGACTCTCATAGTGCTGCTAGTTCATGGCAACTTGGATTCAGTTAATGAAAATAATCTTATTAATTTTAGCATTCATCAAGATTAAAAAATTTGTTTATAATCTTGAGAGTGCTGATACTGACAGAGATGTTCCTTGAAAGAAAGAACATACAAATATTTCACCAGATAAAAAGCCTCGCCAGGCATGCTTGTGAAGAGTATATTCCTGGAGCAGATTAGATAGCCTGGCAGTGGAGTTTGGCACTTGTCTTGGATGGCCTGGCAATTTATTTTTGACAATTGTCCTGAATAGTCTGGCATTGGATTTTGACACATGTCCTGGATAGCCTGGCAGTGGATTTTGACATTTGTCCTGGATAGCCTGGCAGTGGATTCTGACACTTGTCCTGGATGGCCTGGCAGTAGATTTTGACACTTGGCTTGGATAGCCTGGCAATTTATTTTTGACAATTGTCCTGAATAGTCTGGCATTGGATTTTGACACATGTTCTGGATAGCCTGGCAGTGGATTTTGACACTTGTCCTGGATGGCCTGGCAGTAGATTTTGACACTTGTCTTGAATAGCCTGGCAGTGGATTTTGACACTTGTCCTGGATAGCCTGTCAGTAGATTTTGACACTTGTCTTGGATAGCCTGGCAATTTATTTTTGACAATTGTCCTGAATAGTCTGGCATTAGATTTTGACACATGTCCTGGATAGCCTGGCAGTGGATTTTGACATTCATCCTGGATAGCCTGGCAGTGGATTCTGACACTTGTCCTGGATGGCCTGGCACTGGATTTTTAAGCTTGTCTTGGATAGCCTGGAAATTTATTTTTGACAATTGTCCTGAATAGTCTGGCATTGGATTTTGTTGACACATGTCCTGGATAGCCTGGCAGTGGATTTTGACATTTGTCCTGGATAGCCTGGCAGTGGATTCTGACACTTGTCCTGGATGGCCTGGCAGTAGATTTTGACACTGGTCTTGGATAGCCTGGCAATTTTTTTTGACACTTGTCCTGAATAGTCTGGCATTGGATTTTGACATTTGTCCTGGATAGCATGGAGTGGATTCTGACACTTGTCCTGGATGGCCTGGCAGTGGATTCTGACACTTGTTTCTGGATAGCCTTGCAATGGATTATGACACTTGTCCTGGATAGCCTGGCAGTGGATTCTGGCACTTGTCTTGGATAGCCTGGCAATTTATTTTTGACACTTGTCCTGAATAGTCTGGCATTGGATTTTGACATTTTTTCTGGATAGCCTATCAGTGGATTCTGAGAGTATGCCATGTTCCAGATAAAATTACTATTCTGGTGAATGCCTATCTAGAGAGATTGCTTGTCTTTACAGAATGGTATATGCACCAGTCTTTAAAATAGTCTTTTTGACAGGAGAAGGCCAATGATAGACATGTTTACAACAATGTGAAACAACAAGCAACCTCTTTACATCTCCAGTTCCAGACCAGAGTTCATGGGTAATATACATCTTTGGTCTAAAGTGTGGTATCAAATGTATTCCTACATATTTTCATTTTAAGTTCTTCACAGAGTCAGGACTTTTACATCAAGGGTTATCATGATAGACCCCCGGTGGCCCTATTGGTTGTGGTTTAGCAATTTTTTTATCCCTCAATCTGTTGGTAGAATCTACAGGGAGTTACTGATGAAGAAGGATCTACTGTTGCAGAACAGAGGGTCCCTTCTACATAGTAATGCACAATTTCTCAACCTTCATATAAAGAATATATCTATCGACATAAAAATTAGTTTTTGAACATGTTTTAAAGACTATGTACCCAAATGAAGGTATTAAAGCATGAAGTCTAATCGTGTCATCACAGCAGTCTAGAAAAAGCCATTTTAAAGTCTACACTATAGCACTCTTATGACAAAAGATGGTATATTCACTCTGATAGCTAGTCCATCAGTATCCCTCCAGGCTGGAAAAGTCAGCAATATAAAAATAACAGGTAATGTGTTACTGATATTAAAATGTTTGGGGATGAAATTAATTTTAATTAATTATGTAATAACATGTTATTGTTACCAAATTCCCTTTTTCCTCCTGCTCTGATGTCATTTTCAGTTTTGGTCAAAGTCAAAGAAGGACAACATTCTGAAGTGTCTTGGGCATAAGACTTGGATTTTAGTTATTCTTTTTCTAGATCTCCAATTACAATTGGAAGTTCACCTTGGACTGGGAATTGTTGCCAGGTAGAGTGAGAGCAATGTGAGAAAAACAGTACATATTGCATAATTAAAATTAATTTTATTTTTCAAAACTATATTTGTCTGTTTTAAAAAAAAGTAACATCTCGCCTCTGACACAATATGTTATTGTTTTATTCCAGCTTCACTCTAACCCATAGAACAGAGGTGATAAAAAACACACTGAACCCCACCTGGGCCCCATTCCAAGTTATGGCTCGAACTTTATGTAATGGTGATCCAGACAGGTAGATACTGAGCTTTTTCCACTTTAAAATATTTGATTGTTTTTATTTTACATAATTGATAATACCATAAGTTCAAATAATTTATGTGTATATATCAAGTTCTCTCCACATCATAGGTAAAATTTGTGGAAAAGTCTTTGAAAAAAGAGGTAAGGAAAGACTAGAGATAAAACTTTCAGCCAACTGTTTGTATATTGTATAAATTACTTCTCATTCTGGCAAGTGATTGCCTTGTTATAGGAACATGTTTTGCTAGAACCTTACATTGCCTGCTTGTCAGGATGCAAAAACACAGTCCTTTTTTTTGCTTTCTAGGCCAGTCCATTTTCAATAAAATCTGTTCTCTGTATCCAATACTTGTAGTGTCAATTTTTGATATTGCTTTGAAAAAACATTGGGCAATGAAAAGATGTTTTTTGTGTGTATGTGTGTGTGTGTGATAATAAATAGACATAGTAATTCAATTTTGATTGCTTGATTGTCAGGAAATCTGGATCATGACTTGATGCTTCACATCTCGTAACATGCATGAATAGTTTAAGAAAGGTTTATTTTAAAATCAGGATTTATTTATTTATTTGACCAGTCATAAAGTTGTGATTGCACATATTTCTATAACCCTATCTTACAGAGCTACTTTTCACAATAGATATGAATGTTCATAATTTATTCATTTTTCTGTCAGGACTATACGAGTTCAATGCCTAGATTGGAATAGAAGTGGAAGGTAAGTACTTGATGAAGTTCAGAAGCATGAATTAACAATAAATAAAGTACTGCACTCCACGTTTCATGTCCATTTCAAGCACTTTCTTCACATGTGTTACCCAAACATAATATAATAGGAGTACATCCACCTCTAGCTTGAAAGTCCAGCCCTTTCAAACTAAAAAAATGATGTTTGCCATGTCTTTTGCTTTGTTTTAGCAATAGAAGAGCTAAAAGTATTATGCACTTGCTTAAGTCCAAGAAGAGTGGTCTCCCAAATCCCATTGATCATCAGCAACATCTGGTCATACCTGGAAGAATGCTGTCTCTAGAGTGCTTGCAAATATCAAATTCACCTTTAATGTTTCATCAAATTAATAGTTCTTTATAGTTTATCCCATCAGGGGAGTATACTTCAGCTATTTTTCTTTTTTGTGTCCATCTTCATTGTAGAATGCTTTGCAGTTCATTTGAAAACTTTGTCAAACAATAAACTTTTAGGTACCATTTTAACTGCCAGCTCTACAGTCTTAATTCATACTTAAATTCAACAAATTACCTTGTTTGTGAATTCTGTTAAATAATTGTTATGTTATTACATGTTGTGAGGTCATGTATGCAATTTTCCATGACATTTTTCTTTATAGGGCAGCCATTAGCATAAATTTAACATAACTCTTCACTACACTTCACTAATTTCACCTGTGCATGCCATTTGTTATGCTCTCTCTATTGATAATAATATGGG
Source organism: Potamilus streckersoni (assembly GCA_016746295.1). Taxonomy (NCBI): domain Eukaryota; kingdom Metazoa; phylum Mollusca; class Bivalvia; order Unionida; family Unionidae; genus Potamilus; species Potamilus streckersoni. The sequence continues at coordinate 59,846 of JAEAOA010000553.1, read as the reverse complement.
CAGTATTTAACACCTGGAGTGAAAAGAGTTGTTCTAGCTGGCTGAAGACACTCTATTTCTATCAATTGCATGGGATGAATTAGTAGGTGTGCTCAAGCTGATCTGAGGATGTGTGTATGTCTGTCACTGCCCAAGATCTAACTCAGGCAAACCCCAAACTGAAACATCCAAGAACATGTATTGCACCAAGCGAGTGCATCTAGTTTTAGAAAAAGGATATTTCTAAATATAACTATTTACTTTCTTGCTTTGTTACAACAAATTCATTAATAGGACTGCATATTTATGGTTGAATTATTTGTCTACATTCTGGTATTAACGATATAAATCAGTTAAATAGAATATATATCTTTTGTAATTTTGCAAAAATTAATTACGGTAGGTCAGGAAACAACCTTGACCTTGTATCATTGTCACAAGAGATTGTCACGTGTTTTTGATCCACATTATCAAATATTTAGGCTAAATCTATTATGACATAATATTTAAACTTTGTTTTCATTATATTAAATATTTTCCTGAATTTATTAGCCAAATTATTTACGAATACAGACATTTTAATGATGTTGTTTATCGTATATGTAGCGATGTCCACCATTACAAGTTTTTTTGCAGTTTCAAACTGATTTCATCAAGAAAATATGCAAATACGGCCATTAAAATCTCCATTTATAAAAACAAGAAATACATTAGAAAACACTCTTCAGAGATCCCATTTTTTAAAAAGCAAATTACTGTTTATAGTTGAATTTTACTGATGGGGCATCTCAAAAGTTATAATCTACAGACGTTTTACGTCCGAAAAGTCGAGGGCGAAGTAATTTTCGCTTTCATAACAGAAGAAGGTGAAGTTTACCATTCTCATGCGACTTTTTTAGCCACTTCGCATTTTAGCGTGACCTCTGTATAATGTTGGGGAATTTTTCATTTTATGGTATGTAATATGGGGGCTTTTCATTTCATGGTATTTAATGGTAGAAATATGGGGTACTTTTTCTATGTTATGGTATTAATATTAGGTTCTTGTCATTATGTGTTATATAGTATTGGGGGATTTTTCATTTTATGATATGTAATATTGAGGGCTTTTCAATTTATAATCATATATAATATTGGGGGATTTTTCCTTTTATGGTATGTAATATTGGGTTTTTTTCATTTTATGATATATAGTATTGGATTCTTTTAATTTTACAAATTTATAATTTTATGATATGTAATATTGGGTTCTTTTGATTTTATAATATATTGGTAGCTGTTTCCCATTTTTTTTGGTATGTAATATTAGGTTCTTTTCATTTTATATAAAATGAAAATAATAATGTTGGGTATTTTTCATTATTTCAGACCAGATTTTATTGGAGAGTTTAATACAAATTTCAGAGAGTTAACAAAAGGAGATAGTTCCAAAAATCATTTTCAGGTGAGGTATTTGATTATTTTGAATATTTTTGTAGTTATTGTCGTACTTAGTATCAGCAGTATTTTTTACAAAACAAATTTCATAAGTTTCCAGCCAAACGTACTGCATTTTAATTACAATGTTAGAATCTAACAACTTAACAATTATTTGAAGATAAAATTACATATATTTTATTTGTGTGTATACTTTATATTTTTCTGCAAGAGGTGACAAAATTACTAAGATTTAGAATGGAAGAAATGTCTCTTCATTTCCATATAGTAGGTGACATTGCAGTTGTTATTGTTCTCAAAATTGAAGGCACCTCTTCAGTTGATATGCAATACATTATCAGATATTAATTTTTGTTCTCTACTATGTATTATTGTTGTATCATTTTATGATGTATGTCAGTACATCTGTTCGCTATTTCATTTCCATACAATAAATCAAGTTTTCCATCAGGGAAAATACTTATCAGTTTTAGCTTGAAAGGCCGAATGTCAGAGTCACAGAGCTAAAAGAAGGAACATTATTTCTGCACAATAACTTGTCTTGAATACCAGGAGCAATATCGTGACCAAGCTTTGTCAATGACTTCCATTTAAGATAAAAAAAGAAATCTATAGATTTTTTTTATTTGAGATAAGAAAGAATATTATAGATTTTTGAGTCAGAAGTCAAGGTTACTGTAACCCCTAGGAAAAACATAGTTTTTGTTTGTTATCATGAGTTCTTTGTCATCTACTTGAATATTTTGGATGGATTGCATTCAGGATATTTATGTTGGGATTAGCAGTCAAAGTCATAGTGACAGATCCCTCAAAGCTTCCTAATTTCTGTACCGTATACACTGACAAAACTTATAGATGTCTTACATTTGAGTTAAAGAATACACCTATTGATTTGGGGGATTAGAGGGTCAAAGGTCAAACCTTTCACATGGCTAAAATCCTAATCCACAAACCAAATTTGTGGAAGCTAACAGGGATTGTAATTCATGACTGGACCAGGATTTGAAAATGGGACCTTCCTAATTCTAGATGGGCACTCTACCATTTGAGTTAACCAAGTCAACTTACATCTTCTTCCTGCCTTTTTGAGATGTGTCTCTGTGTCTCTAGGTTCAAATTTCACTTAACTTCATCCTCCCTATCTAGTTGGAGGTTGCAGATGTGAAATCCTATTGGTGCAGCCAATTGTAATGGGCTGAAATGCAATGCTATACTTGGGCTTGAACCAGAAACCTAACTCTAGATGGTGTTCTACCATTTAAACAGTCTAAGCTGACCTGCCCAGTTCTACCTGTTACACTGGCATTTGAGACAAGAAAGACACCTGTGAAGTTTTTATGTTAATCGTCGAGACGCTAAGTCTGAAAGAAGAAAAATGATTTTGTCAAAGTAATTTGAGTTCTGTGTCTTTTACCATGACCTATTTTTGTGGATGTCTTTGTTTAAGGCAAGGTAGATACCATTTATTATAGGTAAAGTATCTGACCAATACCATAGGGTTCTTTGTAAGAGAAGTATAAGAATACTATATAGGACAGGGCAAGTGTATATTGTACCATTTATACCACTGCTATCAAAAAAGGGATGAAATCTTATCTGCACTAAAATGACTGGTAACTTTTCATTTAATGATGACTGCTGTATTGTTTGGAGTGGTACTAAGTCACATCTGAAATTTGTGTTTAAACATTTAATGAGATTTATGGTAATTAAGGCTACAGGAAATTATTTAAAAGAGGTGAATGTGTCTCATTCATTTTTAAATATTTTATTTTTTAGGTGATAGATTCACAAAAGCAGGCAAAGAAAAAGAAATATGTTAATTCAGGGGAGGTAAGAATGTTATGATTTTATAACTTGCTATTCCTGAATAACTTCATTGTTTATCCCCAACGCTGAAGAGCTCTACATACAAGGAGACTTCAATGCTAGAGTGGGAGCTGACCACGAGACCTGGCCCAGCTGTCTCCACACTCATGGAAGGGGAAAGATCAATGAGAACGGTCAGAGACTGCTGGAGATGTGCTGTTCACACAGCTTATGCATGACCAACACCTACTTCAAATGCAAGGAAATTCACCAGGTGTCATGGAGACATCCAAGTTCATGTCACTGGCACCAATTAGACCTCCTCATTGCAAGGCGTGCAACCTGGACAGTGTCCTCCTCACTCACAGCTTCCACAGTGCCGACTGCGACATGGACCACTCCCTGGTGGCCAGCAAGGTGCAAATAACACCCAAGAAGCATCACCACGCCAAGAAGAAGGGTCAATCACTCATAAATACATGCAGTGCGGACAAACCAGAGAAGACGAAGCAGTTCATCAGCAAGCTGCAGGAAGCTCTCATCAAAAAGACATCTGTTCACACCATCGACTCCATGTGGTCCCACCTCCGAGACACTGTGTACAACTCAGCCATTAGTGTGTATGGGAAGATGGAGTGGAAAAATGCCGACTGGTATGAAGCCAGCTGGGAGGCTATGGAGCCAGTGATCGAGGCGAAGAGGAAAGCCCTTCTGGCTTACAAGGCTGCGCCTAGCCCTACTACACTACAAGCCTTCAGGATTGCCAGGAAAAATGCCCAGCGGACTGCCCACCACTGCGCCAACACCTATTAGCTGAATCTCTGCACTAGCATGCAAACAGCTGCTGACACTGGAGATGCAAGAGGCATGTACGAGGGCATCAAAAAGGCGACAGGTCCCCCATCTCTCAAGACTGCCCCCCTCAAGTCCAAGACGGGAGTAATCATAACAGACCAGGAGAAACAGCTGCAACGCTGGGTTGAGCACTATCACAAACTGTATGCAACTCAAACCGTCATCACCAATACTGCCCTGAACACCATCCCAGACCTGCCAATCGTAGATGAACTAGACACTCCGCTGTCCATGGAATAGCTAAGTAAAGCCATCGACTGTCTCACTTGTGGGAGGGCCCCTGGGAGTGACGGCATCTCACCTGAAATCCTCAAGAACAGGAAACCGGCACTACACCAGCCCTTGCACGAACTCCTCTGCCTCTGTTGGGAACAAGGACACATTCCCCAAGACTTGTGGGATGCTAACATCATCACTTTGTACAAAAACAAAGGAGACCGCAGATATTGTAAAGAGCTACCAGGGCATCTCCCTCCTCAGTATCATCGGAAAAACTTTTGCACATGTCGCACTGGTACGCTTTCAGACCCTAACCTCCCGTATCTACCCAGAATCCCAGTGTGGCTTCCGAGCTGGCCGGTCAACTGTAGATATGATCTTCTCCCTATGTTAACTGCAGAAGAAGTGTCATGAGCAGCAAATGCCCCTCTGCATTGCCTTCATAGACTTGACAAAGACAATTGACCTGGTCAGCCGGAGCGGACTCTTCAAACTCCTGAAGAAGGTTGGCTGTTCCCCTCGATTGCTCACTGTCATCACATCGTTTCACCAGAACACTCAATGTACAGTGTACTTCAACGGTGCAACATCAGAGGCCTTCCCAGTCAGCAGTAGACTCAAGCAGGGTTGTGTCCTTGCACCAACCCTTTTTGCCATCTTCTCCATGCTCCTCCAATATGCCTTCAAGGACTGCAGCGAGGGAATGTACATTCACACCAGGGCAAATGGCAAACTGTTCAACATCAAACGTCTCCATGCAAAGACCAAAGTCACAGAGGTTCTCATCTGTGAATTGCTATTCACTGACGATGCAGCTCTGACATCACATACGGAAGAAGGACTTCAGAAACTGGTATGTCTCCTCTCCCACACCTGTAAAGAGTTTGGACTGACCATCAGTTTGAAGAAGACGAATGTCATGGCGCAGGACGTAGACTCCCCTCCAACCATCACCATTGATGGGTACAACCTTGAAGTTGTTGAGAACTTTACATACCTTGGGTCCACCATCTTCAGCTCACTCTCCATTGATGCTGAGGTAAATGGCAGGATTGCTACGGCAGAAGCAGTTATGGCAAATCTGAACCAGAGGGTCTAGAACAATCTCAACCTCACTGAGAAGACCAAATTGCGTGTCTACCAGGCATGTGTGCTCAGCACACTCCTCTACAGTAGTGAGGCATTGACCACCTACACAAGTCACAAAAGGAAACTCAATAGCTTCCATCTGAGATGACTGTGACACATTCTGCGCATCCAGTGGCAGGACAAAGTACCCAACACAGAGGTTCTGGAACGGGCCAGCATGAATAGCATGTTCACTATCCTCAACAAGAGGCGCCTTCAGTGGCTCAGCCACATCAGGAGAATGGATACAGGCCACATTCCCCAAGGACCTGTTATACGGCGAGCTAGCAGAAGGCACATGACCTACTGGACAAACCAAGTCTGTGATACAATGACGTCTGCAAAAAGGACATGAAAAAGGTCAACATCAGCGTCAACAATTGGGAGAGCTCTGCTAACAACCACCACGAGCAGTGACTTGCTGTGAGACATGGCATTCGGAAAGCCGAGGAAGGAATAATTGCAAACCTTGCTATAAAGAGAGCCAAGAGGAAGACGAACCAACATCAGCCCCAACAAGAATCCATCTTCACCTGCAGCATGTGCAACAAAGATTGTCACGCAAGGGTCGGACTCTTCAGCACTCGCAATGGTGCAGATAAGGCACCAAAACAGGGAGCTACACCATCATCTCTCAAAGACGGACAGATGCCAACAACAATTAAGATTAAAAATCATCATCAGCTTGCATCATTTTTCTTTAGAGTATAAGGTTATTCCATGAAAATAATCAGATGTTTTTAATTTAATTAATTTGCTTTAAACATAAATATCCACCTGTATTGTCAGTTCTGTACACATTGTTGACTGTGCAGTAATTGGTATTTAGTACTTCTCAGACTCTAACTTTTAGTAAAGGTATTTTTTGACAACAAAATCTATTCAGTATAGTTATTTATTTGTATATAAAGTTGCTGATTTTTCTTGACAAAAATAAAGCCCTTGAGTTTCTGAGCAAATATTTGAATTCATATAGGAGATATAAAATTATTTTCTGCAATAAATTTTGGTTGTAGAGTTTACAAGATTTACATGTCTGTACAGGTTTCACAGTTTAATGAGTCGTTTCACCATTGTTTTTGTTTTTTGTAGATTGTTCTTCTGAGTTGCAAAGTAGATATTCAGCACACCTTTCTGGACTATGTACAGGCTGGGTAATGTTGATAAATTTTTACTTTAATTTTGTTCCATTTCACATCTGTATAAAATGATGATAAATTGGTCTTGAAAAGTATATTGTCAGTATCAGGTTTTACAATCCTTTTTAAGATTTATTTATATGTTTCTATGATATTTTGATAGTTTGTCAGTGCATTTATTTTCTTTATATGGTCATTTCATCAAACTGTATATTGAGTCTCCAACATTGCAGTAATTGTGAGGTTAACTCATTAACCCCTAGTGCTGCATTTATGGGGCAGGACGTGGAAGCCTACTTCTGATCTCTATAGCATTAAGGTCATGTGCAACACAGTAAAGTGGGTAGTATTATAGAAAGGTAGATAGATGTAGCTTTATGATGATACCAAATAATATGGATGTTCTAATTTCACTAAAAAATAGAGAGGGAAAAACTTCACTTTTTGGATCCAGGTTTTTTTCCAGCTGAAATTTGCCCGAGGTCGTGATCCAGTTTTGTGTCTGGATTTGAGACTTTTAGGCATCTGATCTAAGACATACCAGTCTGAATTGCACACAGACATGTTAATCTATCCAAAAAATAGGATAAGATGGGCATTTAGAATGAAGAGTGGTTTCGACACAAAAATGATGGGTCTGTTAAACATAAAAAAAAGAGAACTCCAATTTTTACCCTTCTGCTCATGCTTAGGGAAAAGAGCCAATGAAAATCAATGTTTCTAACATAAATAGGCATTAAGTTAACCAAAAAATGTCTTGGAAGTCAATGTATTATAATGTATTCAGAAATATCTCCCAAAATCGATTTCCTACTTGCATTTCAGGTGAAAACAACAAAAACCTCCAGGTGTTAATGGGTTAAGCAGTTTTTGTTTGCATCCCATATGATAGTTGGCATATTTGCCATAACTTCTTTTACTATCTCCCAAAAATCTTCATTTACTTTCATCTCCAAAATATGTTTGAAATAGAAAAACTTTTTTGAAAAAATATATAATGAACACTTTTAAATAAACCACCAAAACTCTGATGTTACTTCTATATACGAAAATTTGTTTAAAATAGAGAAACTGGTAGAAAAAGTATTCGACAGAGGTAGTTGGGGTTTTATGACATGTCAAAACAAGTTGGTTATATAGTGCTAAAGAAATTGGAATTAAGTGAATTACCCAAGGACACATCACAGTAACTGATCTCAGCTGATCCAGTCGTAGGATTTGTTTGCAAGTTGCATGCTAATCAGTGAGCTTTCTAATACACATTTAAGTAAATATTTTGAGCTGGCAAACTCACCCTAATTTATTTATGTCATTGCAAAGCAATAAACAGGTTCAGAAGTGAACCTTCCAGTGTCCAATAAGAATAAGAATCCTATAGTACTAAATGTTTTAGGCCCAGAGTGGCCAAGTGGTCTAAAGCACTCTCCATTATGGATCACTGTCATCTCACCTCTGTCTGCGTGGGTTCGAGTCAAAAATTCTGCCGTTGTGGATATGTGAGAAAGCTTGCCGGTAGCTTTTTGCAAGTTGGTGGTTCTTTCCACGGATTTCCCAATTTCTTCCTCCACCATTAATACTGGCCGTCATGTATCGTGTGCTGAAAAATAGTGTTATGTCCCAGAACAACAACTAAATGTTTCTTAAAAATGCAGTTTTATATTGCTAATATAAATCTCTTGCTAAGTCACAAACAAGAATAGAAAATATTTACATTATATTACGTTAGCTGAAGGTACATAGAAAATAAATGTGATAGTACAATAGTTATAACTTATAATATACATAAGAAATTAATAAATAACTCACATACCTCTACAGCTGAAGATGTGCAAGTCCTTAAGTAGACGGCTCACTGACAAGACATTCCAATATGTAAAGATTTAGTCTTACAGTGAGGCATTTATACACAGATGATGCAACCCTACATTGTCTTTGCACTGGAAGTATTTAGTTTTTCCCATCGAAAGCACTTCGCACATGTGGCATAGGATGAACCAAACTCACTGTTTTGAAATATTGTTCAATGTACATAAATCACCCTCATGTATCGTTGTACACAAAACAACGAAACCTGAGTACATGCATTTAATAAATAAAGGGATTTATTCAATTCCATGACACCTGGTCTTTATGCATTAAATATTATTCCTTCATCACATCAGCCATATGTACTAAGGTGAATCAATGAAATTCAAATGTTTCTTGTTTTTTTTAACTATAATAATGGCTGTTTAGTGAATAGTCTGTTTTAAGTCTTCTGTATCCATGTTGGCATTAGCAATTACCCACATTGTTAACAGTAATACAAATTGTCTGTTTGAGATTCATTTCAATGAAAACATGTCTGGCAGTTGAAAATTTAGAGCCAAATGTTGTGTGCAGCCTGCAAATGCGGACTTCTGCTAGTGTCATTAATTCTAGAGGTAAATGATATACTGGGGCTTTATAAAGAAATAGAGATATATTATTTATCAATAAATCAAGTTGATTCCAAGAAAATTGACCCTGCCTTCAAACTTGAAGGTATATTAATGTTTATTTAGTAATCATGTCTTTTTAATCCCCAAATTATTCTTTTCAATGCCAGTTAAAAGCCAACTATTTTGCCATTTTTCTCCAATATTTTACCTTAGATAATTGTGTATACTAAATTGATTTTTGAAAAATAGTTTTTAATTGAAGCAGAGATGCAATTCATAGACCTCTGTATGTTTTTCCAAATAAATTTTATTTGGAACAATATTTTGTTTATTACTGGTTTCTCCTATTGCAAAGAAAAGCAGACATCATTTTGATTTTTTTAGATGGTCTTATCTTAAGTTTCTGGTACTTTTACCACTGAAATGATACCAAAAAGAAGTAATGTTCAATATTATTTGCAATGTAAGACAAAGAAGGAAGAATAAAAGGGTATTTGAGATTTTTAATTGGCAAAAAAGAGTATAGAGATATTTTATGGGAGAAAAAGGGTGCTTGAGATATTTTATGGGAGGAAAAGGATGTTGGAGATGTTTTATAGGATGAAAAGGGTGATGGAGTTATCAAATAGGAAAAAGAGGGTATTTGAGATGTTTTATAGGAGGAAAAGGAGTTTGAGATGTAATGAATGAAAAGGAATTTGAGATGTTTAATAGGAGGAAAAGGGTGTTTGAAATATTTTAATGGAGGAAAAAGTTTGAGATGTTTTATAGGAGGAAAAGGGTTTGTTTAAGACATTTTAATGAAGTTAAAGGGTGTTTGAGATATTTATTTTGATGAAAAGGGTTTGAGTTGTTTAAGTTTAATAGGGAGAAAAGGTTTTTTGAGATGTTTTATTGGAGGAAAAGGGTGCTTGAGATGTTTTATAGGAGGGAAAAGGTGTTTGAGATGTTTTATAGGAGGAAAAGGGTGTTTGAGATGTTTTATTGGAGGGAAAAGGTGTTTGAGATGTTTTATAGAAGAAAAAAGGTGTTGGATATGTTCTATAGGAGAAAAATGGTTTTTGAGATTTTTTTGGAGGAAAAGGGTGTTTTGAAATGTTTTATGGGGGGAGGTATTTGAGATATTTTTTGGAGGAAAAGGATTTATGAGATGTTTTATAGTCCCTACTGAATCCTACTGAAATTACTTAAAACTAAGACCACAGCACAGTAGTTGCCCAGTTTGATTGACACTGATATGTCGCTGTGCGCATATTGAGTAATTTTTATTTTGTTGTTGATGATTCTATTACTTTTTGTCTGTTGATGATCCTTTTACTTATTGTCTGTTGATGATCCTATTACTTATATGTCTATTGTTGATGATATTACTTATTGTCTGTTGATGATGCTATTGCTTATTGTATGTTGATGATCCTATTACTTATTGTATGTTGATGATCCTATTACTTATATGTCTATTGATGATGATATTATTGTCTGTTGATGCTATTCATTATTGTATGTTGATGATGCTATTCATTGTTGTATGTTGATGATCCTATTACTTATTGTATGTTGATGATGCTATTGCTTATTGTCTGTTGATGATGCTATTGCTTATTGTCTGTTGATGATCCTATTACTTTTTGTCTATTGATGATCCTATTATTTATCTTTTGATGATCCTTTTATTTATTGTCTGTTGATGATCCTATTAGTTATGTCTATTGATGATGATATTACTTATTGTCTGTTGATGATGCTATTACTTATTGTATGTTGATGATCCTATTACTTATTGTATGTTGATGATGCTATTCATTATTGTATGTTGATGATGCTATTCATTATTGTATGTTGATGATCCTATTACTTATTGTATGTTGATGATGCTATTGCTTATTGTCTGTTGATGATGCTATTGCTTATTGTCTGTTGATGATCCTATTACTTATTATCTTTTGATGATCCTTTTATTTATTGTCTGTTGATGATCCTATTATTTATTGTCTGTTGATGATCCGATTACCTAATATCTGTTGATGATACTGTTGATGATGTCTGGTCTATTTTTAAAATCTTTTCCCATATCCAAGGTCATCTGTTTGACTGGTATGCAGATCATCAGAGGGGGAGAGAAAACTAGTATCAGGAGTGCTAATTTTCTAATCACAAGTAGCATAAAATCAGCACTCATTTAAATGCCATGATTAATTAAAGTAGGTTACATGGTACCATTTACTGTTGCTTATAGGGCAATTTTGTACCTGTGCACATCATATGTGTAAGATAAGGACAGTACCTCTGTGTTTGAGTGTGTGTGTTGAGTTGGGAAAAATTATTTATAAAGTCTGTGTAAATTTCATAGCAAAAGAACTTCCAGTGACTATTTGGGACTTTTATAATTAATCAAAATATTTAATATATGGCATATCTGTGACTGGTTTTAGAAGCTTGGTATAGATTGAGAAATTGAGAGAAGTAACCATCATAAGACAGAGAGAGAGCATTTTGTAATAAAATGAGTACTAAATTTAAGTAATAAAATATTTATTGGTTCCTGAAAATAAAATCTATGGAAGAATTACATAAGCTAAATATATAATCCCCATTAAATAAAGTTAATTTTATTAAAATGCCTGGACAGATTTAACTTTGAGTAGTTTTAATCAGCATTTCAAAGAAATCTTATTTGTGCATATAAACCAACATAATTTTTAAAAGAGATGTGTTGATTGACCTGATGTTCATTAACATTGCATTCCAAACAATGTATTTATCAGATGAAATCATCTTCACTAGTTTTGCAACACATGCCTCATATTTGCAGCAGAGGCAGCCAATAAATGACAATTGAAAAAGAAACATCAATAGAGTAGGTTGGTATCTCGTGTTACAAGATAGTCACAGAAGCTTCCCTATATAGCTGATGAAATTATGCAACTTGTTGCATTTGGTCTTTGTCTTCCTTGGCAGTAATCTTAAGTTATTTACCCTCCCATGAATTTTAAAGGCCTCCATTATGTGTGTGTGTATTTGTGTGTTTTGGATTTTTCACGTTTTAACAATGTTTCAGTTTTATCACTATAATGTCTGCAGTGTGACAGATTACTGTGATGTCTAGCACTGGGGCATCATGCTGCAGACATGTTAGCATCATGTCCCACCCAGTCACATTATCCTGACACCAGGCTGACCAGTTCTAACACTAACCTCTTAATGCTGAGCACCAATTAGGGCTGCTGCTAGTACCCTTTTATAAGTCTTTGGTATGACTCAGCCAGGGTTTGAACTTGCAACCTCCCTTATCTGAGGCAGATGCTCCAACCACTAGGTAACTGGAGCAGTAACCTTCATTATATGAAACAGTATGTAATTCATTGTCAATATTCAAATCTAGTAATGCTGACATTTTGTTTGAATATGCTTATAGGAGCAACCAAATGAAAAACAGCTGAAAATGTTACATATTTTTATCTTTTAAGGCAGTTAAATTTTTAATTAGTATTACAGTATTTTCAGAAAGTTTGGATTTATGGAAATGGGATTTTACTTATGGCCACATACTATATTTATACCATGTTTTTGTTTAATCTATAGAACTCAGCTGAATGTGACAGTAGCTATAGATTTTACCGCATCAAATGGAAACCCTTCTACTCCAAACTCTCTCCATTATGTTTCTGCATATGGTGCACCCAACCAATATGCATCAGCCATTCAGGCAGTAGGGGAGATAATTCAAGATTATGACAGGTTTGTATTGTATGTGCGAGTAGACATGTGCATTATGTGTGTTAGAACTAGGGTTGTGTTAGGGTTGACATATTCCGAAGCTGACTTGAGGCTCATTAGACAAGTCTCCATATTCTAAAAACTTTTGAGTATGGCAGATGACCTTCAGCTCAGTACCACCAAACAAATACCCTGAGGGAATCTACACATTGAAAACAAGCATTCAGTAAAAGACATAAAGACAAAAATATTCTTAAAGTTATATAATTCTAACTTTATTCTGATTAAGTCACAGAATATCAAATTACCTGAATTTTCATTTGGTTCATTTATATAGCACTCAGGATGATATTTCCTTTTCTTTTCCCAATAGATTCAATCTAAAAATTACATTATATTTCTTTGTTTTAGTTATATTTCTCAGTTTACACCAGGGTATTTGGATGTAAACCAAATATCATATGCTCTTTAAAAATCTAGAATTTTTCAAAGGATATTTATTCAAATAATACTTTATTGGTGCCAAATGGATACCTGTATTTTTGTAGGGATTTTGGATCTAGGAAAGTTAAACAAACATTCCATCCAGACCCTTCTGTAAATGTTAGAGAAATTCTGCCTCCTGTGAAGCCTCATGAATTGTGCAAAACGTTAATTATGACTGCAATTTTCTTATTCTATATGGATGCATATAGAGTTCAACACCTTTTACTAAAGAAATGGAGATATTTGTAAATGTATGCAAAAAATTATAATCAGTGAAAATTAAACAGACATATACTTTATCAATTTTAAATTGAACTAAATGAATTGACAAAAAAAATCTTTTAAATGTTTGTCATGTATATAAATATATATGAACACAGAGACTCGTTTTCAGTCATCTACCAAAATTATTTGTATTTTTTGGGGTGTACAATGTGTTGGCACATCTCAATGTACCACAATAAACATGTCTTTTCTTCAGTGACAAGCTGTTTCCTGCTCTGGGTTTTGGTGCTAGATTGTCTGATGGCACAGTCTCCCATGAATTTCCTTTGGTAAATATATATATATATATATATATATATATATATATATATATATATATATATATATATATATATATATATATATATATATATATATATATATATATATATGCACACACATTGAAACCTCACAAAACCCAAGGGTTTTACAGATGTGAAAAGACACTTGTGTGACAGGAGAGTGAAAGAGAGAATTTAGTTTTGAGAGTGTATCGGTGTCTGAGAGTATAAAAGTAAAAAAAATTAAGGAAGCTGTTAGTCATTTTTTAAGTTGTAAATGTAACATTGGCTGAAAAACAGGCTTCAAATAAAAATAACATCCTGCCAAATGAATAAATAGTTCCACATCAATACATTCCTAACCAAAAAAAGAAAACATTTGAGGAATGAGATGCCTTTATAAATTTACTATAAATCTATTAGAAAATGAATGATTCTCCATGGTGTTTAAATTCTGAATAAAATTGGTAATGTTCACAATTCTAGAGTTCTGGCCTAAGGAAAAGCATGGAACCTTGTCTGCTTTTCCTTATATCTTTGTTTGAAACTAATATGGCTTGTAATAATGACTCCATTGCTTGTTTTGAAACTAATGTGGCTTGTGTTAGTGTCTCCATTTCTTGTTTTGAAACTAATATGGCTTGTGTTAGTGACTCCATTTCTTGTTTTGAAACTAATGTGGCTTGTGTTAATGACTCCATTTCTTGTTTTGAAACTAATGTGGCTTGTGTTATTGACTCCATTTCTTGTTTTGAAACTAATGTGGCTTGTGTTAGTGACTCCATTTCTTGTTTTGAAACTAATATGGCTTGTGTTAGTGACTCCATTTCTTGTTTTGAAACTAATGTGGCTTGTGTTAATGACTCCATTTCTTGTTTTGAAACTAATGTGCTTGTGTTAATGACTCCATTTCTTGTTTTGAAATTAATGTGGCTTGTGTTAGTTACACCATTTCTTGTTTTGAAACTAATATGGCTTGTGTTAGTGACTCCATTTCTTATTTTGAAACTAATGTGGCTTGTGTTAGTGACTCCATTTCTTGTTTTGAAATTAATGTGGCTTGTGTTAGTTACACCATTTCTTGTTTTGAAACTAATATGGCTTGTGTTAGTGACTCCATTTCTTGTTTTGAAACTAATGTGGCTTGTGTTAGTGACTCCATTTCTTGTTTTGAAATTAATGTGGCTTGTGTTAGTGACACCATTTCTTGTTTTGAAATTAATGTGGCTTGTGTTAGTGACACCATTTCTTGTTTTGAAACTAATGTGGCTTGTGTTAATGACTTCATTTCTTGTTTTGAAACTAATGTGGCTTGTGTTAGTGACTCCATTTCTTGTTTTGAAACTAATGTTGCTCGTGTTAGTGACTCCATTTCTTGTTTTGAAACTAATGTGGCTTGTGTTAAAGACTCCATTTCTTGTTTTGAAACTAATGTGGCTTGTGTTAGTGACTCCATTTCTTGTTTTGAAACTAATGTGGCTTGTGTTAGTGACTCCATTTCCTGTTTTGAAACTAATATGGCTTGTGTTAGTGACTCCATTTCTTGTTTTGAAACTAATGTGGCTTGTGTTAATGACTCCATTTCTTGTTTTGAGACTAATGTGCTTGTGTTATTGACTCCATTTCTTGTTTTGAAATTAATGTGGCTTGTGTTAGTGACACCATTTCTTGTTTTGAAACTAATATGGCTTGTGTTAGTGACTCCATTTCTTGTTTTGAAACTAATGTGGCTTGTGTTAGTGACTCCATTTCTTGTTTTGAAATTAATGTGGCTTGTGTTAGTGACACCATTTCTTGTTTTGAAATTAATGTGGCTTGTGTTAATGACTCCATTTCTTGTTTTGAAACTAATGTGGCTTGTGTTAATGACTCCATTTCTTGTTTTGAAACTAATGTGGCTTGTGTTAGTGACTCCATTTCTTGTTTTGAAATTGATGTGGCTTGTGTTAATGACTCCATTTCTTGTTTTGAAACTAATGTGCTTGTGTTAGTGACTCCATTTCTTGTTTCGAAATTAATGTGGCTTGTGTTAGTTACACCATTTCTTGTTTTGAAACTAATATGGCTTGTGTTAGTGACTCCATTTCTTGTTTTGAAACTAATGTGGCTTGTGTTAGTGACTCCATTTCTTGTTTTGAAATTAATGTGGCTTGTGTTAGTGACACCATTTCTTGTTTTGAAATTAATGTGGCTTGTGTTAGTGACACCATTTCTTGTTTTGAAACTAATGTGGCTTGTGTTAGTGACTCCATTTCTTGTTTTGAAACTAATGTGGCTTGTGTTAGTGACTCCATTTCTTGTTTTGAAACTAATGTTGCTCGTGTTAATGACTCCATTTCTTGTTTTGAAATTAATGTGGCTTGTGTTAGTTACACCATTTCTTGTTTTGAAACTAATATGGCTTGTGTTAGTGACTCCATTTCTTGTTTTGAAACTAATGTGGCTTGTGTTAGTGACTCCATTTCTTGTTTTGAAATTAATGTGGCTTGTGTTAGTGACGCCATTTCTTGTTTTGAAATTAATGTGGCTTGTGTTAGTGACACCATTACTTGTTTTGAAACTAATGTGGCTTGTGTTAATGACTCCATTTCTTGTTTTGAAACTAATGTGGCTTGTGTTAGTGACTCCATTTCTTGTTTTGAAACTAATGTTGCTCGTGTTAATGACTCCATTTCTTGTTTTGAAACTAATGTGGCTTGTGTTAAAGACTCCATTTCTTGTTTTGAAACTAATGTGGCTTGTGTTAGTGACTCCATTTCTTGTTTTGAAACTAATGTGCTTGTGTTAATGACTCCATTTCTTGTGTCATAGTAAGATAAGACTCATCCTTAGCTATCATCCAGACTTTTATTCTCTTATTGGATATAATTATTTAGGTGTGTCATATTCCTGCCAGATGGCACAGAACATAATTTCTCATCATCCTAGAATTTTAAAGGCACTCATGGTTAATGTTCAGTGTAATTCATGATACATTTGAGCCAAAGAATTACCATCCTCATATTGATCCTCATCCTCATTGCTGTTGTCATGATCTATATTAATATGGAATCTGGCAACTTAAAAGCATTTCTTGATTCTAACAGGTGTTTTCTCCCTCCAGGCCTTTGAAATCTTTTGGATATCATTCACAGTTCACTAGCACCTTCCACACAATCAGATCTCAACCAAATGAGAATGCAGCGTATAATACTTCTAATATCTAGCATTGAATGCATGAGATATACCTGGTCAAGAGGTTGCAGTTGTGATGTGTTATCTGGTAAGAATTTCAGTCATGTGACTCAAATTAGTATCAGCTCCATGGGATATAAAATTGTCCAAGAACATAATGATTGGTCTGGCCTGTTTATGTTGTTTGTTTACATTATTTATCCATATAAATGCTCTAATGATCTTGTATGAAGGTGAATAGTATCAATCACAATTTGATAACAAACATAAAAGCATTGACTTAAATGACTTGCCTACAAGGAATTAGTTATTAATAATTTCCATTAAAACCTGGTCCCCTGGTCCTTTTTTCATGGAATAGAGACTTATTCTATTGTCAGTCATAATCTGTGACAGCATGTGTATTGATTATTGGTTTAGCCATATATATCCTTAGAACATTTTCTAAAGTATTGTCTCACAGATAAGCCTGCCATTGTACTTGTCCATAATTAGTCTATTTCCAGCATGTGTCAAGAATTTAGCAGATAAAACACATTTCCAAGTTTGAAAAAGCTTAGGCTTTATTGAGGGTTTTAAGCATAAAATTGAAAATTTTGGATCAAGATTTTATTCTGTATGCAGAGTTTTTATGCCATGCAAGGTTTTAATCCTGGAATTAGGTAAAAACACTTAGGTTCTCAGTGTGATGGGCACAGTGTGATCCCATTTTTGATTTTTGTCATACAACTTTGTTAAGCTGACAGCAGCATAAAACAGAAATGTAGTTTACACATTTTAAGACCATTTCTCAGTGTTTCTTCTCATTTTCTTCTGTTTTTCTTATTTCTTGTTTGAAATTTCCTCTTGTCATTCAGACACCTGAGAGTTAAGAATTTCTTTTTGTGTTTAGTGTTTCATGGAAGTAGATTGGAATGTTGGGTATTTGAACCATTATTAATTCTTGTGTCAATTTATGTATAAGGGTGAGCACAAGTATATTTATCAGACTTTAGTTCAAGAACCATAGCAACAAGAATGTAGATTTGGATTTGGATAGTTTTAGATGGGTGATCAGTACATCATTCATAAGCTGTTTGGGGAAAATAAAAAGAATGTATTGTCAGCCTGGAATAAACTTAAAATGCCATGGTCTGATTCAAGCGCAATGTTATAAACACTGACATAGATGTAATGTTAAACTTCTACAAATTTTGTCCTTGTTAAAACAGAGTTGTTTCACTTACTATTTCATAATATCTAGTTTACATCAATAGTTAGTAAATAGGGGCCCAGAGTGGCAGAGTGGTCTAAAGCACTCACTGTTACTGATCATTGCCATCTTTTCTCTGTCAGCGTGGCTTGGTATCTTGGATTCAGCCAATGTAGGTATGTGAGAAAGCTTGCCAGTAGCTTCTTGTGGGTCAGTTGTTCTTGCCAGGGTTTTCCCCAGTACTTTCTCCACCATTTATACTGGCTGCCATGTATATAGCTTATCTTGTGCTAAAAAAAATGGAATTAAACCCTACAACAACAACAACAACAACAACAACAACAACTTAGTAAATATTTAAATTGCAAATATTTTTGCTCTAGTAACCAAATCTTTCTGGTTTTTTTAATGAGGAATAATTTTAGCATCACTGAAGATGATATACACAGGATCATTGTCAAACTGTAAAACTTCTTATTTCAGTCTAAAAGCTTATATCAGTACTAGAGTCAAAGTTAGTATCTATTTTGGATTAATTGATAACAAACCCAAAATTGTCCTAAATTTGAGGTTTTTGCTTTATCAAAAAATTTGCTATTCTTGGTCATGTTCTGAATATTGTTAAAGGACTAAAAGTACGCATTTTACAACTGTCAGGAGAATTTTCATCCAAGGCATTTTCTTTGTCAAATATATTACTTACATTTACACGAGCTCCACTATCTCCTGAATCAAGCCTACCTGAAAAAAAGTATATGATTTATATAAATGAAGAGATGTAACATCTAGAAATTACCTCCCCATGACATTCTAGCATCTGTAGGAATACTTCATTTTAACTTGTATTGTCTTATGAATTTATATAATATTGATTCACTTTTATGTGGATACCAGTTTCTCTATATTTTGTGGTTGCTTTAAACAGAAGCATAAAGCCTGGTGTAAATTGTATTTCTTATTTATGCCTTTCAATTAGAAACATAACAGGACATTTGAAAACCATAAATGGAAATTTCAATTTGCAAAATCTCCTGAATGATAATGATGGAAATAAATGATTTTGCTATATCCTAATTCCTTATCACCGAAATTATCAAAAAGATAGAATTTATATTTGTAAAATAACAGAAGAAGAAAAGTTTTTAAAAAAACTTATTGAAACCCTAGGCTTTCCTCAGTGCCTTCTGCATATAATCTTTTACTTTTGCAGAATTTCAACCCAAATAGTCCATTCTGTGCTGGTATAAATGGAATTCTTGAAACATACTACAATGCCCTGAGAAGTGTTCAGCTTTATGGACCAACCAACTTTGCTCCCTGTGTCCGCCATGTTGCGAGGTGATTGTCCTTTTCCAATTAGACTTCTATTTCATTTTATTAAACTTTTCTTCCTTAAATTAAGACTTGGTTTTAACAAATTTTCATCATTTTTTATGAATTTGCACTGAACATTAAGGACTTGATCAAGGGTATTATTTGAGTAAGGTTTGAAGATTTCCACATGCTTATTGAATCTTTCAGCTCTTGCTTCAAGATTATTAATAACACTTTATGTAGAGTTTAATCTTTTTATTTATTAATTATACCTCTAATATTACTTTATTTTAATAATATCCTTGCAATCCGCGAAATGTTTAATGCTGGCCATTACTATGTTAGATGACTGTCCTTCTATTACCAATTTGTCGCTGAGCAGTAACTTGAGTTGTCCATGATCTACAGTTGCCAAACTTTGAAAATATGTTTTACTTGACCAAAAGTCTGGGTTACTAACTGCAGGGAAAAAATGTTTTCTGTACAAAAATATCAGTTATTAACTTGAAGGACAGAATTTTATATTCTAGCCATTTTTGTATTGTGATGCAATGACCATAATGTTCTCAATACAACGTGTATCATCACAATAACAAGGCATACATCAATTAATAAAGTCTTGATGTGCAAAACTATGCTAAATTCCAAGAATAAAGATAAACAAATTGTATTTATTTGTGCCTTTCATTAATGTTGACTAATCAGATACTGTAAAAATATCTCCAACCCTGTTATCATTAACTGCAATATGGATGCACCCAGCTCATGACATAAATGAGGACGGTGCCTCAGTTTAAGGTACCCACAACTAATGTATCTTCTTCCAAGGCTTACCTTATCAGCTGTTAGCTGGGCGATTTACCTGACTACTTTTACTTTGCACCAAGCTACTTTTAATAAAACAACAACTTGTATCCCTCTTGGAGGAGGTCCCTCAAACCCTACCAACTTTTTCAACTAACCCTCCAACTGTAAATCTAATGGAAGACCCTGTTTTCTCTGATTGCACTTTAAGGCATGTGTAATGTACATCTATCATTTATTCATATGGTATGCTCAGGACAAAATTGTAAACTATATTTATGGTCTGGAAATGAAACAGTATTTGCTGATATTATTTTCCTGCTGAATTGTAGATGGGTATGGAGTGAAATTGCAAACACCAAGTTGTAATGGCATCGGCAGGGTCATGTTTTGTTTGTATTGAATTCATTTATCCTGATGTATCTAATATAAATTGGACAGTTCAAGGATGTAAATTAAGCTTTTCTAATTGAATTTTATTAGATATGTCTAAATAAGTTTCATTTATCTGAAGAAAATTTCTGTAAATTAGTTAGAATATTAAGTGGGTCAAATGAATTTTTTTTCTGTTGACATCTTTATTTCCTGCAAATGTGTTTTGAAGAGAGTGAACAACAAACATCCAGTAAAACATTAACTCCAAGCAGAAAAATCTATAAAGAAATTCATTTGTTAGAAGGGGCCCTATTTTAAAATTCATAGCAACAAGTAAACTAAAGAATCAGTGTTGCGAATACTACATCACCAAATGTGTCTTAGTTACCAAAGATTCACTACTGTGCTGATATGATACTGTATTACATGCTGACAAATACTATAGTGTTTAGGAATGCAGTATGAGAATCAATATTACAGCAATAATTGATAAAAATTTGTGTAAAAATATGTTTGGGGGAGGGTATTGAAGAGTTCTACTAAACTGAAATTTTGATTTATGTGTTGGGTTTATAATCAGCTTCAAAATTAGGTTTAAGACCTTGGGTTACACATATATCACAACATGGACTTTCTCACTGATAAACTGATCAGGCTCAACTAACTTTCATGTCAGTCTCTTGTAGTTTTTTTTTTCAAATGGCATGGGATACCTCAGATAACCAAATCCCACTTTGGACTGCCAAACATCAACTGGATTCTTCAATTGCTCAGTTTAGTACAAATTGTTAGAGTGGCCAACCTTGCCTTCACCTGTGAAAACTCTGCAAAATATACCCCATTTTGAACTGAACTTGTAGATTATCAAGACATTTTGCAACATCATCAAAACTTGTATCATCACCACACACTTTTTGGAGTTGTAGGCTGACTGATTGGAGGAGAAAGCTGAATGACTCAGTGAAATATATGCCATAGAAAAAATGAACATGCTTCCTGTTGACACAAGAACGGGGATACAAATAGTCCATGCAGATCAAATTCAGTAGGCAAAGGAATCTCTCAAAGAAACAGGAAAAAATTAAGAATTTTTGTTCATGAAGCAGTAAATGTTTTGGATAACAATGATTATTTTAAAAATTGTTTTTTGCATGTCTTTATTTAAATGACCTGTTTATTTAACACGTTAATTTATTGCTTATATCATACCAGTGAAATTGGAAATAAGTACCTTTTCAAAGTACACTCTGAGGGAGCCAGTGTAAATGTGTCAGAGATGTACATACCTTACCAAAATATCAAAACAAAGAAGCTAGCATAGAGAAGCATCATGCATCACTTGGCCATAACCATGGATGTTCTATTGCTGTCATGTTTCCATTCTGAATTTGATCACTCTTTTCTTACAGGTTTGCAACACAGTATAGAGATGGATCACACTACTTTATACTCCTGATCATCACTGATGGAGTTATCACTGACCTTCCTCAGACCATTGAAGCCATTGTTGAGGTATTTTATCAGAACTTTATTTTTAAGTCAGAACATTATTGACCCGTTTCATAAAACCTGTTCAATATTTCATATGATGACATCACACAAAGTATGTCAGGAATGTCCAAAATTACTAAGAGTTACAAAAAAATGATTTTCTTAATGTGTATGTGTGATTTGGATTTTTAATGTAACATGATGTCTGCAGTGTGACAGTTTATAGTGATGTCTAGCACTGGAGCATCAATCACATTATCCTGACACCAGGCCGACCAGTCCTAACATTAACCTCCTAATGGTGAGCACCAAGTGAGGGAGCTACTAGCACGATCTGTGTAAATCTTTGGTATGACTTGGCCAGGGTTCTAACCTGTGACCTCCCACATCTGAGGTGGATGCTCAAACAACTTGCCACTAGAGCAGTAAAATAACTATTATTACAATTTATTGTAAAGATTATGATTTGCTTTGTACTATAAATAGTCTTGCATGTGTATATCATTTTATATTAGATTTATCAAAGTTATTGAATAATCTGAGATTTGCATGCCAAGGTTTCAATACGTGCAAACTATTCTTTTTAATGTAGGAGTTTCATATTACCAGGAATGAACACTTCTTTAAAATCTTATGTGTGAGTGATGGAATCATTTTTCTCCTTGTAGTTAAAGTTACTGTTCATATCCATGATGAGACTTTAGTTACAACCCCACCCCCAGTCTTTAATATATTCCTGAACATACCAAACAAGCAAGCATCATAGTCTTGTGACAGTAAATCTTCACTTTGTTTCATATCATCATGGATTGTAACACCAGTGTGAAATGAGAATATATGACAATATATTTGATTTTCTCAAATTTAATTTTGTACTACTGGAAAAAGTTATCTAGTGGATTAAAGTTTGTTCATTTTGCTTACCCACCATAAGGCAGATAATGTTTTGTCACAGTGTTGTCCATGTGTCGTTACCAATTTTGTTTCTGCACAATTTGAGTTGTCTGCAAGCTCCAGTTACCAAACTTAGTTGATGGCTTGCATTTGGATAAGTAAAAGTGTTTTGGATGATATTAAGTCACAAAGTAGTGCTTGTCAACTGATGTTATATTTTTATATTCCCTTTTTATTTAATACTTCTGTGCTTGCATGGTCATTGGGGAGAAAGTCAAAGGCATGGCAAGTTTTATTTGAAAACCCTCTAAACTTTGTTTTATATTTTTTCAGGCATCCTTTCTTCCTCTATCAATCATAATAGTGGGTGTTGGAGATGCTGATTTTGAGGGCAAGTTTTTGCTTCATATTCCTGGACTAAATTATAACATTCTTTTTGTCAATGTATTGTATATTCAGCAACCATGAAATATTTCAAGTTTGAAATTTTAGTACTTTGCTTGTTTTCAGTATGCATATGGAATTGTTTTCAATATGCATATGCTTTTGTTTTCCAAAAAGCATGTTGTATAATTAAATATGTTACTAATAACATGACTGAAACTTTTAAGCACACCTCTCCCTCTATAACTTGTACACAACATGGTACTAAAACACAGACCATACTATAAGTGAGGGTGTAAGTTACTGTGGAACCAAAAAAATAAAAGAATGCAGATGGTATCTGCTCTGGACACAGAAAACCATTGGGGGTGACAGTGCTGTTTTATGGCTGAGTACTTGCTTTATAATCACACTGGGAATAATTGTCAATAAAGAGCATTTTGTAAATAATTTTTTTAGCTTTTCTTTTATAAATTAAATTTATTTTCGAGATTGTTAACCACATTATTCCATGAGGTTTCAAAAAAACCATACATGTAGACAAAAAAGTTGTGTTTTACATCACTGCTTTTATTGTTGTTGATTCACAACAAAACAAGATTACTTTTTTAAAAAAAAGAAATTGGGAGATATATTGACTAATATTGAAGCTATGATTTTATTGCATGTAATAGTGCAGGTTCTTCTCATCCTTTGGGAAAGATCCTAGTTCCAATTCACAAATTTTAAGTTCACTACCTATTTTTCACAATGAGCTATATCTTTGAAACATAGCTTTTTGTTACCCTAGTACACATTTCACATGGTTGCTTTGCTATCTTTGATCACATTGGTGAATGAGCAGGATTATTTAAGGAAGTTTAATTATATTACTTTCATAATGATTATAACAGTGATTGATCATTTGAAGTGAGATGATCTGCACAACTGCTAGTGCAAGTAGGATTTACGTCTTTTAACCTTTCATGTATTCCACCCACTTTATTTAATCTGGTACAAAGGCATAATTAAGGTGATAATACAAATTAGCACTGCTTTTTGATTGAGTGTAACAATACAAGAAATAGTTTCACAAAAAAGAGATCCAAACACAGTTGGCACTTAATTTGGTTCTAGTATAAATGCTAGGGGACATTACTGTGACAGTAAGTTGGCATTTTTCATGTTCAAATACAAGAGGGCAAATTACATTCATGATGATTACACTGGAAATTAAATTAAAAGATAGAACTTAAATTCAAATCTCACTTGACAAAGTTTATTTAATTGGTATATATTAATGAAAATATTGCCAGCAGCAGGCATTAGTGGCCTTTTCATTGATTGAAATGTTATAGAATATTGTTTTATAGTGTGCTACGAATGTTTTTAGAAAGAATATTTCAATATTATATACAACTTCTTATTAAAAGTTTTTAATCTCATGACATTGATTCAAATTTCTGAGTCCTATCCACAGTTTTTGATGATAAAAGAAGATATCAAGTTTTTCGTTTTCCAGTTTTGATCAAGAATTTCTTTATTTTCCAAAACTAGGGTAAATTATTTTGGTATATTAAAGTAAATAAAATAGAATCCTCACCCAATCCCCCATTATATGCAGGTTTGCAAGTTAGCCATTTGCATGTTGTTGAGGGAGTGGTGTAGTTTGTTACTAAATTAAATTCTCCAATAGTTCAGAAATATATCTGAATGTTAATTTGATTTATTGGCACTGTTGGTTTTTTTCAGTTATTTAATTTTGTATTAGCAGGTGTTAGCCAATTAGTTAAATACAAAACAATATGTTTGAATATTCAGAAAAATAGCTGAATGTTAAATGGATTTATTTGCACTGTTTTTTCAGTTATTTAATTTGTATTAGCAGGTGTTAGCCAATTAGTGAAAAACAAAACATTGTGTTGAATATTTTATACATTGTTTCACTCTTCAAGTTTTTGAGACATATTTTATTTATTATGAGAATGTGTTCTTTCCAGCCATGAATGTTTTAGACGGAGATGATGTGAGACTATCACATCAAGGCAAGCAGGCTGTGAGAGACATTGTACAGGTGAGCATAAATACAGTCTTGTTTCATAAATCCAACACAAAGTATTACCAGGGTAATCATAAATTAAAGCTGATGTTATATTAAAAAAAATTTTGTTTACTTTTCTACTATGTGCCTTATTGTTACTTGTCAGATGAATTTAAATTATCTTTCTTGCTAAAGATTTCATATATGACACTCAAGCATTTGATAATGGTATCTGTCAGAGTCCTCTACATATATCATGTTTGCCTAATAGCAATGTGGGAATAGTGTGTCCTACTTATTAGCATAATCTTGCCTATGATAATGCAATGACTGAATCCTCTGTCATGCTTCATCTTTTTGTAAAAGTCATGTGTGATGTTAGCCATTTTGTATGAATCATGAGTGATAATTTGCCTTTGTGTAAACGTCATGTGTGATGTTAGCCATTTTGTAAGAATCATGAGTGATGATTTGCCTTTGTGTAAAAGTCATATGTGATGTTTCAACCCTTGTGTAAGAGCCATGTGTGATGTTTTCCATTTTGTAAAAGCTCTATGGGATATTTGACTTTGAAAAGGCATGTGTAATAATTTGCCTCTTTGTAAAAGACATGTGATGTTCTGATCCTTGTGTAAAAGCCATTTTGGATGTTTGCAGGTGTGAAAAGGTCAGCATGATGTTTGCTTTTGTGAAAAGCCATGTTTGATAATTGCCATTTTGTAAAAGCCATGTGTGATGATTTGTCCTAATGTAATAGCCATGTGTGATCATTTGTCTTAGTGTAATAGCCATGTGTGATGATTTGTCCTAGTGTAATAGCCATGTGTGATGATTTGTCCTAGTGTAATAGCCATGTGTGATGATTTGTCCTAGTGTAATAGCCATGTGTGATGCTTTGCTCTATAAGTAAAAGCAATGTATGCTGTTTGCCTTTGTGTAAAAGTCATGCCCATGTGAAAAATTCTTGTGTCATGTTTTACCATGTGTAAAAGTCATGTATGCTGTTTGGCTTTGTGTAAAAGCAATGTATGCTGTTTGCCTTTGTGTAAAAGTCATGCCCATGTGAAAAATTCTTGTCATGTTTTATCATGTGTAAAAGTCATGTATGCTGTTTGTCTTTGTGTAAAAGTCATGTATGCTGTTTGCCTTTGTGTAAAAGTCATGCCCATGTGAAAAATTCTTGTGTCATGTTTTACCATGTGTAAAAGTCATGTATGCAGTTTGCCTTTGTGTAAAAATCATGTATGCTGTTTGCTTTTGTGTGAAAGTCATGTATGCTGTTTGCCTTTGTGTAAAGTCATGCCCATGTGAAAAATTCTTGTGTCATGTTTTACCATGTGTAAAAGTCATGTATGCTGTTTGGCTTTGTGTAAAAGTCATGTATGCTGTTTGCCTTTGTGTAAAAGTCATGCCCATGTGAAAAATTCTTGTCATGTTTTATCATGTGTAAAAGTCACGTATGCTGTTTGCCTTTGTGTAAAAGTCATGTATGCTGTTTGCCTTTGTGTAAAAGTCATGCCCATGTGAAAAATTCTTGTGTCATGTTTTACCATGGGTAAAAGTCATGTATGCAGTTTGCCTTTGTGTAAAAATCATGTATGCTGTTTGCTTTTGTGTGAAAGTCATGTATGCTGTTTGCCTTTGTGTAAAAGTCATGCCCATGTGAAAAATTATGTCATGTTTGCCCATGTGTAAAAGTCATGTATGCTTTTTGCCTTTGTGTAAAAGTCATACCCATGTAAAAAAAATTGTGTCATGCTTGCCCATGTGTAAAAATCATGTATGCTGTTTGCCTTTGTGTAAAAGTCATTTATGCTGTTTGCTTTTTGTATAAAAGTCTTGAATGCTGTTTGCCCATGTGTAAAAGTCTTGCCTTGGACTTGAAATATTTAAATTTTGCCTGAATGAACTAATGATTAAGTTGCACTCATGAAATCCCAGCATTTATTGCCAGGAACAGACTGCCACTCAAAGGGGTCAGTTCTTTGTTTTAAAACTTCATCCTCCTTGGACACTTCATAACACCTGAGGACTCTGAAGTGGTACCTAGAGCACACTGAACTTCTTAGCATTCAAAGAAGAGGGGGACATTATTTCATCTTAGTCCTTGTTGTTATGGATTCAATGTGTTATCCATGCTGCTCATAACAATATAGCAAGGAGGCTTTTGACACAAGTACCAACATGCTATGCAAGTTGTACATGCACAAATACACCTAAGATCCTGTGTAAATCAAATTAAATTCTACTCAGAATTACACCTATGAAATATTAACACAGTTGATAAAATTGAACTAAAAATTCACAGTAGTGGATGAAAGGAAATTTGACTAAAAAGAGTCAAGATATTGTATACAAATCTGCTTTCTTAAATTTTGATGAGCTTTATGTATTTATGTCAAAACTGAATTGAACATAATTATATTCATAACATTAGTGCATCATCATAATCAAAAGTATTATCAGTCATATCGTTTGGGCTTAATTATAACCCTATCTTAGTAAGGGGAGGGGCAAAAAATGATATATATGGAGTTAATAACTTATATATAAAAGTAAATTATAGTGATGCATGCTGTTTTAAAGATGATATTTTTCATTGATATTGGTTGTTTTCTACATTGATGGTTGGGAAGGTATGATGTTTTTGAAGAAGATTAATTTTTTTTCTTTTCAGTTTGTTCCCTTTCGTGATTTTACAAGTCGTTATGGGCAGAACATATCGATATGTCAGGCAGCTCTTGCTAAAGAAGTTTTGGCAGAGATACCAGATCAGTTTTTGTCCTACATGAGGATGAATGGCATAAATCCAAAGAAGCAGTGAATCATGTTAATTAAGGAAACAATACAAGATATCAGAGTGTGGCATTGTTCAGAATCTAGTTGACCTTTCTGCTTGAAGAAGAACCTCTTAAGGTTTAATATATCAAAATAATTTGGTTCTGATCAAATGTTTTTAAATACAAAATTTGTAATTTCTTTAGCACTGGATGATAAGGTCAGTTTTGTGCCTTTGTTTGATGACCCATTCTCAGAAAGGACAGTAATGTATTGGAGAAAGGGCACATGCTATGCTGATTACCACTTTAGAGCTGTGCAATCTCTTCAGATTTTTATTATATACTTCTTACTATGATCTCCCTTCACATCCCTTACATAATGATGGCATATCAAACATTATTAATTTCTGCTGGTCATTCATCACAATGATATGTAGGTGCTTCAGGTTTGGTAAATATGACAATGTTATTATTTTATTCCATACCATTGACTTGTACATGTGCCTTGCATCATCAATGACTGATAAATCCATGCATTAACAAGCACTGCTTTTGAAGTTCAGGGACATTAGTCTTTAACAGCAGATACATCTATTCTGAAGGTTAATGTAACAAATGATCTCATTGGTCAATAATAGAAAATTCCTGACCAGTGAAAAATGTCCACTCTGTCTAAAATGCGACAGTATGGGCAGGAAAGCTACAGGTCACAAAGTTCACACAAAGATCAAGTCCTGTTTCATTTTGAATCAGAAAAGAAAGAGATTTCTTCTTGAAAATTTGTCCCCATGCATTGATTGAAAGAACTGTAACAGACATTAACATTTATGCTGCAAAATGTAAGGAAGAGAAGTCATGTTCTCTGGCAGCCCACATCATTATCAATCTTGGCTTTTACATCATGTGCCTTAGTATGGTTTTATATGTATAAAGAGAGAGAGAGAGAGAGAGAGAGAGAGAGAGAGAGAGAGAGAGAGAGAGAGAATTATAAATATGTACCAGTCAGAACAGAAATTACTATCCTTGGATTCTATAAGAGGATGCTTAATAATAGTAGGCAGAATTAATATTTAATATACATAATACACCGTAATTCAGGTTAGAGATTTTTTAAGTTATACTCTATGGAGATTTGAACTTAGGTCTGCGGGTAAATGACACCTATCGCCTTACCTGCACACACCCCATATTCCATCAGGACTAAACACACATAAAATGATGCAAGTGAGACGGTGTTATATGCACTTGTGCATAGCAGACACACTTACATGAAAACCTAGTAATTAAATTTCATCTATCTACAGTCATTCCAGATTCATATGAAATAAATCAGGTGTATGGAATTATTTATAGAGAATGACCTATCTATCTATCTATCTATCTATCTATCTATCTATCTATCTATCTATCTATCTATCTATCTATCTATCTATCTATCTATCTATCTATCTATCTATCTATCTGTGTCTGTCTGTCTGGCAGTCTATCTATATATATATATATATATATATATATATATATATATATATATATATATATATATATATATATATATATATATATATATATGAAATCAAACCAAAAAAAGCATATACCTTTATATGAAAAAAATGACAGACACAATTTATTGTCACACACATATATAAGTGTGTGTGTGTGTGTGTGTGTGTGTGTGTGTGTGTGTGTGTGTGTGTGTGTGTGTGTGTGTGTCCTCTCGAAAACCAGAAGCCCTTTCTAGCATGCTGTATATTGAGAAGTCTTTAGATGATTGGATAATTGCTTTATAAGTGTGATTATCCTTTAAACAGCATTTGCCAGCTAAACCAGAAAATCTGGAATTAATGTCGGGAATTGACTTGGGTTATGCATTATTAAATATCTGTAAATAATTATATTTATAGATTTGGCATATACCTTTATATGAAAAAAAATGACAGACACAATTTATTGTTACAATTTGAGTGTGTTTGTGTGTGTGCATGTGTGTGTGTGTTGAATTCATTTCACATAGATTTTCAAATTAATCTTGTGAAAGTTAGAGAATATAAAAATTGCACAGACCAAATGTAGTTCTAACTGTGTGCATGGTTGTGGTGTACAAATCAGTCAAATATTTGATTTAGAAAATTTGATGGAGAGCAATTCGAATGGTTGTCAAGAAGAGTTGAAAATGATAAAAGTTACTGTTTGGGCAGGTTCGACTATATTATGGTCATCAACCACATAAAGGCACATCATATAAATTAATATGTAATATTTATTTTGCTTGTACTTTGCCTTACTCAAATCGTATTTTCAGTGTAATTCAAAATTTTCAAAATGTTTAAAAGTGAGGCAGTTTTTGTCACCAGGGGATGGAGTTGAAGCAATTCATTTTGCTCACTGGTGGGAATGAGATCAATGACTGTTTAAGAGTTGGTGATAATTTATAAGAATGATTAAAGTGATAAGGTAACAGTAATCTTGTGAGGAGCATGAGTTTGGGTGAGAACCACATAACACATGTATTTATGTTTTAATTTAACAGTGCCTTAAACTTAATCTGTTGATAATATAACAGTATATAAAAGGAATAATGGATTTCTGTGTGTGATATTCATTAAAAAACTATGTTTGACAGGTGAACCAACGTATGTTGCTAACCAGTGTACAAAAGCCACTGATACTTTTTTCATGCATTGCTTATATTGGCAGTTTGGAAAAATAACCATACAAGGCAATCTGTCTCAACAAATTTATTGTTTTTTAGTTGCCTAGTGAAAGGGAATTTGATGGTTTTGAATTTGTCCAAAAAGAGAACGTTGATTTTATTATTTGAAAATTGGGACTAAGTTATGTAGTAGGTATGAATTCCATGACTCTCATACTCCAGATTGTTTTGAAATTCCTAAGTTATCTCCCTTTTTTGTCTATTGTAAGCATGTATTTAGATACACAAGTTGGTGCATAATTAGTGCTATGTATCCAGAGTTATAATTAAATGGTCTGTCGTTTTAAAAATGTAATCATTTAAATTCATTTTTTGATATTCAAATACAGTAATAATTATTTCAAATGGAATCTTTGAATAAGTTGGAGGTAAGTAATTTATCATATGTTGGCATTAAAGTTTATCTTAATGCTATGTAACATCTTCATATGACTCAAATATTACATGATGTCATAACATTATTTGTGATGTCATGGAATGATACAACATGTAATAATTAAAACACAAGATGGGTCTGTGAAATGTCATATGAATGATATTATGTAATAAAATAGGCTTTCAGTGAGGACCAAAGAAGTTTCAACATTAGTGAGAAATGCTTAATTCATAATGATTCTATTTGTGAATTAAGTGACAGGAATATTTTAATGGTACTGATTGAATTTGTTTTAGCGAGAAGAATTTACTGAAGTTGCATTTAAATTCAGGATTAACCATATCAGAATGATTGTTTAAATTACAAGTGGGTGCTATCTGTAAACAGTCCCTTAAAGGTAGTAGTTTTGACGATGGTTGGTTTTTAATATTACTGTTTTATTGTTGCAAAACTCTGGATGTTGCCAAGGTTTTGCAGAGTCTTACTGTTACCTTGCACTTTTCATATTGTAAACTGTATCATTAATATATAACTTTATAGGTTAGATATGTAGGTTTAAGTTTCAACTTCATTTTTAATTTCCCATACCTAAAAGACTCATATTCTTTGTTCTTTTAAAATTGCATTTTCATAGGTTATGAATTGTTTCATTTTAAAATTTTGACTGTCACAAAAGTTGGTTTAAGTATTATCTGGCCTGACAACATATGCTGAATTGATGTATCACTAGAACATAAAAAAAAATATTTTGTTAGATTATGTTATGGGTCTGATACTTACTATTTGCAGTTTGACTTAATTTAAAAACAAGTATATATTGTATACAAATAAAATTAGTTATTGGTTATAACAATAGTCTTTATTTACTAGTCAACTGCAAACAACATCAATCTAGATCAATCATAGCATGATGCTCCAGCAGATCAGAATTTGTTTTACTGATTACTCTTACAAACTGCACAGACCCAGATCTGCCTGTGCATTATGCGACAGCAGATCTGGGTTTGTGCAGTTTGCAGTTGGATTTATGTTATGAGTTAGTATATATGGTAAGCATTCCATGACAGAACAGTGCCTCTGCAATGTTTGTAAAGTATAATGTATTCAGTTTTGCAGAATTGGTGAGAAAAAAATGTGTTTTTAATGCTGACATAAATTTCTAGTAGTTACAGTTGTTTCTTAGAATCTCTGTGGAACTATGATATTCATTTTACCTCTTGGATTATGGATAGATGAAACAAATTACTTTCAAATATCTTAAATAATTTTGTTCTTCAGAATGACAGACACATTCAGAAGTTTTATAAATGTCTCCCAATTGTATATAAAATACCTAAAAATGTGCATGTTTAAGATACATTTATATTTTAATTGAGCTGTATGGACCAAGATGATACAAGTTAAAATTATATATTATAACCCATTCTAGTAAATAGATCGAGAATGTAAAAACTCTTTAGTACAACCTATTCTTAAAAAAAGATGACACATGGAAAACTCTTTAGTACAATCTATTCTTATAAAAAGATGACACATGGAAAACTCTTTAGTACAATCTATTCTTATAACAAGATGACACATGGAAAACTCTATAGTACAACCTATTCTTATAACAAGATGACACATGGAAAACTCTTTAGTACAATCTATTCTTATAACAAGATGACACATGGAAAACTCTATAGTACAACCTATTCTTATAAAAGATGACACATGGAAAACTCTTTAGTACAATCTATTCTTATAACAAGATGACACATGGAAAACTCTATAGTACAACCTATTCTTATAACAAGATGACACATGGAAAACTCTTTAGTACAACCTATTCTTATAACAAGATGACACATGGAAAACTCTTTAGTACAATCTATTCTTATAACAAGATGATGCATGGAAAAACAATGCAGTACAACCTATTCTTATAACAAGATGACACATGGAAAACTCTTTAGTACAATCTATTCTTATAACAAGATGATGCATGGAAAACTCTTTAGTACAACCTATTCTTATATCAAGATGATGCATGGAAAAACACTAGTACAACCTATTCTTATAACAAAATGATGCATGGAAAAACACTAGTACAACCTAGTCTTATAACAAGATGATATGTAGAAAAACTCTGTTGTACAACCTATTCAAAATGATGCATGGAAAAACAATGCAGTACAACCTATTCTTATAACAAGATGATGCATGGAAAAACACTAGTACAACCTGTTCTTATAACAAGATGATGCATGGAAAAACACTAGTACAACCTATTCTTATAACAAGATGATGCATGGAAAAACACTAGTACAACCTGTTCTTATAACAAGATGATGCATGGAAAAACACTAGTACAACCTGTTCTTATAACAAGATGATGCATGGAAAAACACTAGTACAACCTATTCTTATAACAAGATGATGCATGGAAAAACACTAGTACAACCTGTTCTTATAACAAGATGATGCATGGAAAAACACTAGTACAACCTATTCTTATAACAAGATGATGCATGGGGAAAAACTGTAGTACAACCTATTCCTATAACAAGATGATGCATGGAAAAACTCTGTAGTACAACCTATTCTTATAACAAGATGATGCATGGAAAAAGTCTGTAGTACAAACAATTATTATAACAAAATGTACTGTATTGGCCATGTTGATGATAGAAAGAGCACACCATATTCATTCAGAACCAACCAGACCATGTGATGAATGGGTATGTAAAGCTTCATTTCAATCTTCTACATACAATATTTGATGTATCAAAGAATGATTGTAATGTTATTAGATTTGCTGGTACATTTTTTAGCACATAACATTTATGTAACTTCTGAGATGAAGAGATAAAAATTTTTTTAACAATTTGAGTGTGTGACAGTTGTTGTCTTGGTTATTTGCACATATTCAGTCATGTATTAGTGATATTTTTATTCTTAGACATGAATCTCGACTGCTGATAGAAATTAAACCTACAAGAAGTTTTTTTGCAAGTACCATTGTTTTAATTATAAAGCAACTTAACTTTCATTTTTATATTTACAGTAGAATCTTTAACTTGGTCAAGACTATAAAATTTTTTAAAAACATAATGAATTTCATGGCCAATTTTAGTTGAAGAATATATTTTATACCATTATACCAAATACACATTTACATCTTAATTTCATGTTTGAAGTTTATTTTGTAACAATGAAGATTTCATGAACACTGTGTTGTTTTTATCTGATGTTATCCCAGGCATTATTGTTGGGTTCTGTCAAAATATACTCGTTTATATGTTGAATCAAACTGCAAATAACAAAGATCCTGATCTGCTATAACATAATGCACCTGCATATCAGGGTCTACATTGTTTGTCCTACTGATCACTCATAACACACATTTACATCTTAATTTCATGTTTGAAGTTTATTTTGTAACAATGAACATTTCATGAACACTGTGTTGTTTTTATCTGATGTTATCCCAGGCATTATTGTTGGGTTCTGTCAAAATATACTCGTTTATATGTTGAATCAAACTGCAAACAACAAAGATCCTGATCTGCTATAACATAATGCACCTGCATATCAGGGTCTACGTTGTTTGTCCTACTGATCACTCATAACACACTGCACATACTGCAATCTGCCAGAGCATTATGCAACAGCAGATCTGGGTCAGTGCAGCTTGGAGTTGAATTCATCATTTAAACAATGCACAGATAAAAGCATTCCACAAATATAACCATTCACTGAATTTTAATAATTTTTTTCTTCCCGGGTCTTAGGTAGTCATTTTTGAGTGGGTTTCATTGCCCCTATCCCCTGTACATGAATATTGTTTTTCTTGTTTTGTGGTTTAATGCCATTTCTTAGCACAACAAATGTTTTTCACATCATGCATATGTACTGTTTTACCTATATTCATGAAATTTAAAACTTGCTGAATGGTAGCATCTTGATGAATACTGCACTCTAATCACAAAAGTAGATCAGTGTGATCCATATTTCATGCTTCACTGACTTGCGTTTCTTCTGGAAGCAATGTTGATGCCAGAATTATCAAAATGGATTATTGTATTCATCACTATTAGTACTAAGCCCTTACTGCCACTCCTCTTGACCGGATGGGTATATGAAAATGTTTTAACTTCTAACGATGTCTAGTTGGTCCTACATAAAAATGGTACCAGTCTGATGTTCAATATGGCCACAACAGGAGCCAACAGAGCCAACATGAAAATTGTGTTATTACTTTTGAGCAAAAGCTTCTTTTGACATCAGGTTTCACTAGAAGACTTCTTATAATGTCTAGTTAGACCTCAATGAAAACGTTGCTGCTCGCACATCCAGTATTGCCATAATCTTGAAAACTTTATTAATGCAACTCTTACTGAATGGATGCTTGTATCAACATGTTTTTTATTTTAAACTTATATCCATATGATGTCTAGTTAGTCCTAAATGAAAATGGTGCTGCTTACATGTTCAGTATTGCCGCCATCTTGAAAACCTTATTAATGACACGTTTACTGAATGGCTGGTTGTATCGACATTTTTTTTTTAGTTAAAAAGGCTTCTTATGATGTCTAGTTGGTCCTTCATGAAAATGATGCCACTCAGATATCCAATATGGCTACCATAGTGGTCATCTTGAAAATCATGTTGTCACTGCATCTCTGGAATGAATGATCACATCAAAGACTTCATTGATCATAAATGAAAATGGTTTTGATCATTTCTCCAATAAAGCCAACAAATTGAGCAACTTGAAAATCATACTATTACTGCTACTCTTATATGGCTGGTTTTTTGACATTGTACATTAACCAGAAGACTTTCTTACAACATCTAAATGGAAATAGTGAAATCTTGTTATTGCTTTTCCAACAAAATGGATAGTCATTTTGACATAGGTCTTCATCAGAGGACATCTGTGGTATCGAGTTGGTCCTAAATAAAAATGATGCAAACTGGCTCTCTTTGATTAAAATGGTAACCATCTTGAAAATATTATCTCTGCTTCTACCAAATGGATGGCTATACCACATGGTGTTTTCTCCAAAGGACATGGTTGGTCCTAAATGAAAGGGATCCAGTTATGCATCAAATATGGCTGCCACCATAGATGTTGTAATGCTCCTTTGAAATGGATGACCATATTGACAGTGTTTTTGGACCCAAAACCTTCTAATGTCTCTTTGGTCCTACAGTGTTTTTGGACCAAAAGCCTTCTAATGTCTCTTTGGTTCTAAAATGTTTTTGAACCAAAAACCTTCTAATGTCTCTTTGGTCCTACAGTGTTTTTGGACCAAAGGCCTTCTGATGTCTCTTTGGTCCTACAGTGTTTTTGAACCAAAAACTTTCTAATGTCTCTTTGGTCCTACAGTGGTTTTGGACCAAAAGCCTTCTAATGTCTCTTTGGTCCTACATGAAAAAGGTACAAATTTGACAGCCAGTATGTCCACCACTGTACCTAATTAAAAAATTTTATTGCTAAAGAATTTCAGATGTTTCATAACTTTCAGTATTTAAGAGGAAGAAAATAGTATTATCCTGAATTTCTTGCAATCCTTTTGGCCCCATTGAGTATCCATGACTTTGAGGAACTTTTGTTTTTGCCATTGTTATGTCCTTTCTTACTCAGTTATAGTATATAGGTGGTTCCAAAATATCTCTGCATAATACTGACTCTATAGTGCCAATAAAAAGTTAAAATAAAAATGTAAAATTTTTTAAAGGTTAGATATAAAGTTAAAAGAATGTACCCAAAAATTGTTTTGTTGTCCAGATTACTTTGTTTTCCGCATGATAATGATTACAGTGGCTGCTGGACACAAGTAACAGTGAGCTTTTTAATCATTGGTTATACATGTACTTTGGTTTAATATCATATATAAGGTCATTTAATGATTATCCTACCAAAATACATGTAAATATTAGATTTTAGTAATTGAATCCAGTAGTTACTAACTATAAAGCACTTCAGTATAACACTATAGCAGATATAACACAAGTATGTTCATGCATCCCATTATAATGGTTTATTTATATTTTTCCATGTAATATATTTGATGTAGACTTGATAATTTATTTTGTCAAAGGATAAGGCATGTATCACTTAGTATGTATTATGGAAAGAGTTCTGTGGATCACCAGGAAAACAATGTTTGCTGAATCCTGGTTCTTTTCTTTTCTTTGTTTCTTGAATGAAATTTGGGAATAGATAGTCTGTGAAATTCACCTTTATTTCCATATCAGAAATGAAATAATTTTACCAGTTATCAAGATTTAGTATTAATTCAGAATTTTGGGAAAAGCTACTTAAGATTTTTTAATTTTCTGTCTAGGTTCAGTAAACAACTTTTATTGTAAATTTAAATTGGCAGCATGAAAAGAAGACACAACAATTGTAAACTCCATGATAACTACATATCAAGCTTTATAAGTGCTTGTATTTAAAAATCGATCTCTTTCATTTCATCATGGGATTGTAGACACAAAATTTACTGTGACTCAGGCAATTTTACATTTAGAATTGACCTTAGCAATTCATGACAGCAAAAGAAAGTCAAGAGATCAAATATTGGGAACATTTTTATTGAGCTCTTAATACATTTGCATCTCTGCCTAGGTGCT
Source organism: Potamilus streckersoni (assembly GCA_016746295.1). Taxonomy (NCBI): domain Eukaryota; kingdom Metazoa; phylum Mollusca; class Bivalvia; order Unionida; family Unionidae; genus Potamilus; species Potamilus streckersoni. The sequence continues at coordinate 21,974 of JAEAOA010000553.1, read as the reverse complement.
CAGAATAGGGAATATATCAAAATGGAATAGTTAATGCCAAAACAGCAGAGGCATACACTTAGTGGCGATTGTGCAGAGTGAACTAATGGACATAAACTTGCCTCAACCGAAGTTCAGATCACACGTTCGTTTGTCAAAATGGGCAGCATGCTAATTCAAGGGAGACAAAACCGTATGGATTAGTTGTCAGACTTTTTTAGTTTAGTTCCATTGATTGGAAATTTACAATTAGGTTAGAGCCCACATCATATACTTCGTCAGATAAGGATATTTATCTGAAAAAGATAGCGTTGTTACGTGACATTTCTGAGGCCTAGTTCCCATATCCCCTTCCCTTATATTTTAATGCGAGTTTTTGACATTTTATATTTAAGTTGCATACACTTAAATGCAAACCGTCACGACCAGTGACTGTCTTTTTTAATAGACTAACTCGAAATAAACTGCACGTGCAAAGAGGACATACCGGGCAATCAAGGTAAGTGGTAGACATCCTGTATGTAGGCCAGATTAAGCGATCTCGCTTTTATCACGGCAACTTTTGTTTCCACTGAGCAACATATCGGTGAACGTTCACTATACTTTTTTTACACATACAACACACACATACACACTGCAAACAACATAGACCTACATCTGCTCTCACAAAATGCAGATCTGTGACTGTGATGTGTGTTCGAAATCAGAAAAAAAAGTTATTGGATAGAATTGTAGGTTGTCTGTAATTTGTGACAGATATACTTTGTACAAGAGAGCCATAAATTATAGGTACATCAACCATTTGCTAAGTTGCTAAAACTTTACTAATTTCTTTCTTCAATGCAAATCGTTTTCCTTAATTGCAGAAACTATTAAGAAAGTTTTGTACAATTGAATGTGGTCACCCTACAAATATTTGTAACTCTGGCCATCACATAGTAGCTAGTCTGAATAGCGCGTGTGAAACAAATGAGAGAATCTTGCGGGTTTTAACTAACGTTTGCTAAATTTGTATGGTTGCGAAAATTATGTGATTATATGTACGAATGATATAAATATTGACGTGCAACAAGGCGGACAGTTCTGAAAGTTTGTAAATCGGGACACATTTTAGAATTTATTTCACGAGCGCCACATTATACTAAGAATCCGGCCCGATCAGAAGGGAAGGGGGACGTGTTGCCTGGGACTCAACCCCTAAGGGACCTCGGTTTTTATCAGTTATTTTTTTTTCTCCTAAATACTCTTATTGTGTACTTGGTTGTCTTTCAGATCTCTACATAGTAAGTTATATCGGCATGTTTCAACGTTCGATTAATTAAGCAGATTTAAATATAACCAGGGAATGTGTGTCTCATTCTCTCGAAATTAGGATATCTTGTTTTATTGTTGACATCAGAGATGGCGGCGTTGTATATACTTTGTTTTACTGAAGCCACTATCAGCTCTGTCGTTTTTTTTTTTTTGCTGGTTTTTTTTTTTTTTTTTGGTGTGTTTCTTCTTATGGTTCAAATTTCCAGATGTTTGAAACTTTTCCTAATTTCTTTTTTCAAGGCAAATTGTTTTCCTTAATTTTAGAAACTATTAAGAAAGTTTTGCACAATTGAATGTGATCACCCTGCAAATATTTGTAACTCTGGCCATATTACTCTCCAAATATTTGTAACTCTGGCCATATTACTCTCCAAATATTTGTAACTCTGGCCATATTACTCTCCAAATATTTGTAACTCTGGCCATATTACTCTCCAAATATTTGTAACTCTGGCCATATTACTCTCCAAATATTTGTAACTCTGGCCATATTACTCTCCAAATATTTGTAACTCTGGCCATATTACTCTCCAAATATTTGTAACTCTGGCCATATTACTCTCCAAATATTTGTAACTCTGGCCATATTACTCTCCAAATATTTGTAACTCTGGCCATATTACTCTCCAAATATTTGTAACTCTGGCCATATTACTCTCCAAATATTTGTAACTCTGGCCATATTACTCTCCAAATATTTGTAACTCTGGCCATATTACTCTCCAAATATTTGTAACTCTGGCCATATTACTCTCCAAATATTTGTAACTCTGGCCATATTACTCTCCAAATATTTGTAACTCTGGCCATATTACTCTCCAAATATTTGTAACTCTGGCCATATTACTCTCCAAATATTTGTAACTCTGGCCATATTACTCTCCAAATATTTGTAACTCTGGCCATATTACTCTCCAAATATTTGTAACTCTGGCCATATTACTCTCCAAATATTTGTAACTCTGGCCATATTACTCTCCAAATATTTGTAACTCTGGCCATATTACTCTCCAAATATTTGTAACTCTGGCCATATTACTCTCCAAATATTTGTAACTCTGGCCATATTACTCTCCAAATATTTGTAACTCTGGCCATATTACTCTCCAAATATTTGTAACTCTGGCCATATTACTCTCCAAATATTTGTAACTCTGGCCATATTACTCTCAAAATATTTGTAATTCTGAAAATGGACTTGGGTCTTTCTTGCATTGTTCTGAGCCATCACAGGATAATGCAAGTCACGGCAACCTGTATTCCTTACGACAATGGTTGTTGTGTACAGGTTTAATCCCGTACCTGTATTTCTTATGACAATGGTTGTTATGTACAGTTAATCCAGTACCTGTATTTCTTTAGGACAAAGGCTGTTGTGTACAGGTTTAGTCCATTTTCTGTATTCCTTAAGACAATGGTTATGTACAGGTTATAATCCAGTACCCGTATTCCTTATAACAATGGCTGCTGTATACAGGTTAATCCAAGTGTAGAAAAAAAAATGCAACTGGCTAGTTGCAGTTGCTGTTATGTAATTTATTCCGAGTGTTCCGTACATAATTCTAATCCTCCCCCAACTGAAGGTTATTCGCAGTGACCTTCTTTTCATTAATTACTTGATTTAAAGGTAACGATAGGGTAAGTTTAAACCTCTCGGTACATCTGCAGTTGTAGGTTTGTTATTCTACGTGAAATTGGTTCAGGTGTTCCGCATTTCATTGTGTTCCTCCTCAGAGGGAAAATAGAGATCATTTTTTTTTTAAATACACAGCTTATCTTGTCTGCATATTATCCCAACACCATCAAAACTCTGTCGTACAGGCGGGTTTGGTTTTCGGACAAAACTTGTCATTGTGTTATGACATATTTATCTTACGCGTGCACATTTCTCAGCTTTTAGAGATGAATTTTTACGTTCATGATATGCAGGTGTCGGAAAGAAATGTAAAGTTCAACGACGTAATTTTGAGCAAGAACACTAGTACTTTTGGATGATATATCCTTAAATACACAATTTTGGCAAAAATATATGGATCTGTACCTTTTACAGAGTAATCAGTAGGACAAAGAAAATGGATCTTGAACGTCCGGCGCATTATGCGACGGCAGATAAGGGTTTGCATTAATTGCATTTGATCTCGACTTATAAGAGAGATTATTCGGTACTTACAACCACAACCTTTTACATTTCGTGAGATATTCAGCAATGCAGATTTTTATACATCAAAAAAGATTTGTCAAAAATGTTACTGCCATACCTTCATTTTCATTCTCTTTTAAGATAAACTTTTGCGCACATTCATCTCTGACATTTATTTCACAGTTCTGTAAGAAAATTGGATAGTTTAGGGACATTTAGTATGCACTGGCTTGTGAATAATGCATATACCCATTGGTGTTGTGTGTGTGTGTGTGTGTGTGTGTGTGTGTGTGTGTGTGTGTGTGTGTGTGTGTGTGTGTGATATTTGTATTTTTAACGTAGCTTTAAAAAAAAATTCTAGTTATATCACTACGATGTCTGCATTGTGGCAGTTTGTAGTGATGGCCCTTACTGGAGCATCATGTCGCAGACAGGTAGCATTGTGTCCCATCCAGTCACATCATCTGGACACCGGGTCCGATCAGTCCTATCACGAACTTCTGAATGCTGAGCGCTAAGCGAGGAAGATGCTTGTACCATTGTTGTTAGGCTTTGGTATGGCTCAGCCGGGGTTCGAACCCACGACCTCCCACATCCGAGGCCCAAGCTCTAACCACTTAAAGCCACCGGAGGGATCGACATTGCTCTAAGACCCTTGAGCCACTAAATATGTCAAAATGTCATCCTCATTTTATTGTTTCAATGTCGTATCACTTTGCTGGTAACAACCTGTTTATTACAGAACATTTAGCAGTGACCAGGGTTTACATTATATAAAAGCCGTATCTTCATTTTATACTGATCAAATTCTTGTTTTATCTCCACAGAAACATTTGAAGATGTATCAGATTTTGAGTAATTGATGAACTCTTGTTTGCAAGATTAAAATAGGTTTACATATGTTGAACTTTAAAATTAAAATGTGATACTGCATCGTTTCTACAGATTAGACATCTGACAGAAATCCTGACAATGTCTGAAGTGTTATTTGCAAGCTATTGTAAATTCTCAGTTAAATTGGAAATGTACTGAGACTGGGTGATGCTAATTTAAGATAACAACAGGAATAACCCAAACCCCTTGAATATGACCGCTTGTAATTCTGATTTCACTCTCAGATACATTATAACTGTTGCAGAATATCAATATTATTTTTGTTTTCATGGTATGTGATATATTTTACACAAGTTAAAAAACAACAACAAATCATATGAACTTGTGAGAATGTTGTGTGCATTGACAAATCAATAGTATTTGTATTTTCTTTCTAGAAGGAAAGAAATGTTTCTCTTATTTGTGATCAAAGTCACCACTTTATATTTCATTCGAGATATTAATCGAGATATATGCCCATATATTTCCAACATTTCGTGTTTCTATCTTAGGTTATTGGTAAGCGGGACATAGCAGTCATCTTTACGGCTTCAGCTGCGGCAGGGTCAAAGATTGGGCAAGGTTTTGTTGATTCAGGTTTTTTCTAGCAGTGCCTTAATTGTGGGTTGAACATGCAGGCACTGGCCTCTTTGATATAGTATACACAAGATATTTTTGGATGAAGATAAGGAAACGGATAACATTAAACTCGGCATACTGTTCAGTTTGTGATGAGACATAGATAATCACACCGAGAGGGAGAGAAGTACAAACCTATATACTTAACTTAAGGAGCTAAAGAAAACAAGATATTAAGATCGAACAAAACAAACTTCAACATCGTACACCAAATTTAATCCAAAATACAGTTTCCTTTATTTCATCCATTAATCTCCATATATATATATATATATATATATATATATATATATATATATATATATATATATATATATATATATATATGTGTGTGTGTGTGTGTGTGTGTGTGTGTGAACCAAAACAAATTAATGCTGATAATATTACATCGGTGACATCTCCAACTCCTAACGAGTAAAATATTCTTTAGTGGGGCTGGGATGAAAATATAATGTTGCTAAGGTATTGCTATCCAAGTTCACAATTATAAATCTTGTGTTCAAACTTCAATAACGAGCTTCTCGCCTTTGGTGACAGATGACTTTTGCGTATGATGTTTTAAAAAAGATTTATTGTAAACTTAGTATGTCTTTAAAAGATTCGAAAGGTCTCAGATTTGAGCAGTCATGTTAACTGTTTCCATTTTGGTTTCTACCAATAGTACGGACTAAGAGAGCTAAGTTAGGGAAACCTCAGTCAAGTTTTTTCGCTGGATTATTGAAGGCGTATTCTTTGTTGTAAAAAGCTGTTAAGAGTTTGAAAACGTATATATCACTGGAAATTAGGTATTTAACTTAATGCAGTCTTAAGATTTGTATTCGTCCATTATGTATCTTCATTATTCACACCTGTGCCCCATATTGATGTATACTCTAGTAAAACGCTATTCCAATGGAAGCAGTATAGAACTGTCATCTCATTACATGCCAGAAAATAATGAAGTGTCGTAATCTTTCTAAAGACGAGTGCAAGCGAATAACATAGGCCTGATGTATGGGCCCAGCATAGGATGGTCTAATGACAAACGGTTTTATTATTGACACGTTAAAAATTCGTGGCATGACTGAGGCTTTAACCCAAAATCATCCTAACTGTATACGGCGCTAAGACACCTGATCTGTCTTGACTAACATATAAGGCAAGTTCCTGCAACACATTCCTCGTACTCTTTCCGGATAACCTTTTCGTGTCTTTGTTAGTGATCAGGCAGACATAACCTGCTGTGGATGTAACTCTTGACGACTCTAAAGGTCGTTATGCGTGATCAGGCCACAATAATCCAATGTCTGTAAACGACCGATTTTTACATATATTCATTTCAATAATACTTCTCTACTTCTTTAGAGAGGTGTCTGATTGAATTAGAGACCTCTACAACTTAATTAAAGAGCGCTATGTATCAATTATATACCTCTCTAATTTACATAGACTTATCCAGTTCAATGAGACCATGCATTTATGATTGTTAACTCAATAATTCAATTGTAGACCCTTACAAATGAATTAGAGAGTCCTTTAATTCAGTTCCAGAGCTCTCTAATAGAATTAGAAACATCTCTAATTTGGCACAAGATCAACAAATCCATAAATGAATTGTAGGCATCTTTAAATAAACTGGAGACCTCTTTAATTTAATTACATACCTCTCAATTATTTGAACAGGTCTTAAAATCGTATTCCATGCTTCCAAACCTAACATTCTTAAAACGACAAAATAACTTATGTCTTTGTTAATTTCTTCCTTTAGAGTAAACGTTCGTTTATTAATTTTGTGCTACTGCTACGAACCAAAATGGCAGCAGGACATGAACAAATCGCGAGACCAGTACTATAGAAACATAGCGTCTTTGGCATGATATTAAAGGAAATCAGCCAGGTAAATATTTTGAGTTTTATTTCAAGTAGGGCATCAATGAATGCCAATCAAGCAACACCACTCTAAAAAAATTAATATAGAATAGATAATTGGAATCAGGTACAAGTTCACTATAATGCTCAATTCTTCTCTGATTAAGATGTGATATTATTTTTTATACCATACTTGAGAAAATATTGGTACTTTTGTCTGATATTAAAACACGTTTATTTTCAAATCTAAAACAAGGAAACCTTATTATTCTTTAACAATACGGTTGAGACATTTATAAAATTTAAGGAAATCCTTCAAATTTTCTCATAGGTAAGCGAGTGTTCTTTGATTAAAATACCTAAGTTTCATTACTTTATTTTGATCATAAATTTTGCATAACGTTTGATTTAAACTGTATTAAACTTATATCCGTTTGGAATGTCTGTGTTGTCAGAAACAGATTTTTGTTTTGAGATTAGGGAAACATCCATGAAGAACTACTAATAGAAGCGATTAGACTAAGCGAACTGACATAAAATACACAAGTAGACAGTCTCTTTATTTTAAAACTTCCTGGAAAAGTGTGCAATCTAGACGAAAGAAGCGTTACGTTACAAAATTTAAAGGAAGCCAGCTTCGGACTGTGCTATTTAATTATTCCCTCTCCCTGTATCCGAATAAACAAATCCAACCTTTCGGCATTCCAGCATCATATAGTCATTTGCACTTTCTGGGCTAAATTCTACCAAATCATCTTTATAACCTCAACAGTGGCCATGTGAAACAGTATTGAACAAAATAGATAATGTATCACGAGTTACGTGAGTATCAAAAAGTGTTTATGTCCTAACATCGAATCCGGCAAAGTGCCAAGTTTTAGTCATCGAACCTTAGCTATTGTTCATTATAGACTGCGACTTAATCTAAGCTCATAAATATATTTCTTTATGTTCTGTCCCAAATAGAGTCAGCGACTACTGAAGATTAGTGCCATATATCAGTTTAGATTTATTGCTTTAGGGAAAAGGCAATGCAAATGAAGACTACATTATTTTACATTAATGCGAATATATAAACAATGCTGGATGAATTCAATTAATCAAACAAATCACAATTTCTCTCTCTCTCTCTCTCTCTCTCTCTCTCTCTCTCTCTCTCACACACACACACACACACACACACACACTATTAATTTTATTACACTGTTGTCATGTTGAAAAAATGTACGGAGAGGGCTAATTAAATTCGAAGAACTTGTACCCAACCCCATTATAACACATTGTAAGATTATGTTTCGACTAATCCCTGGTGTCTGCTGAATCCCATGTAAAAGATTTTTTTAACAAACCAAACAATAAGAAAAAAGTCAAATATCTCAACTTAAGTAAGAAACTTTTAGATATCTTGTGAAACTGGGGCCACATTGGTTAAGCCTCAATTTTTGGGGTTAGATGGCGAATGCAATATATACGTACTGCAGTAATGTTTGGCCATGCAATTCAACAGAAGCCAAGAACAGATGTGATATTTTATTTTTAAATCTTTACTGACCTTTATATTTACGCTGTGATTCAGAATATATGAGTCAGCAACGAGTCTGCAGAAAGAAGCATTTATTTTGACATACTTTAATGGGAAAACAAATTGACCTGAAAGCTGTTTTGGGGTAACCAGATTCCTATACTCTCTCTCTCTCTCTCTCTCTCTCTCTCTCTCTCTCTCTCTCTCTCTCTCTCTCTCTCTCTCTCTCTCTCTCTCTCTCTCTCTCTCTCTCTCTCTCTCTCTCTCCGTTTTCAACATTCTTACGTCAAGTTTCAGTTTGAGCTATTAACCAACGTTGCCCAATATTCACTTTTTATATATTTTTAACCTTTCCACTTTTCATTTACCCTAACAAGATAGCTAAAATAGACTTTATATTGGTTTCAAAGTCCACCTTTTGCATGCTAACTAAAATCTTTTGCCTTTTTGATCAAATCTCGAGCAATGTTATCAGGCGCCCCCCCCCCCTTAAAATGAACATTTTCCATCTCTAAAGTTAAGAAAGGGAAGTAACACGTGATAGTGAATACTAAAAATCATGTTTGGGGTAACTGAGGTCATAAACTTGCAAAATAATGTAAACCCATTAAAAAAAGGCGTTAGAATAAATTATGAGTTAGAAATTTCACTCTCATCCAGACACAGTGACATTTAACAAAATTAAACTGGCCGCCACAAAATCTCAAGCTCAAATATCAGCGCATAAGTTTACAGATTTTCTAAAATCATTAAAAAGCTGTACTTAAACATGGCAGCCGCTCTTTGAAGTTTAACTCACCCGAGGAAATTTGGTAAATATGTTATATAATGTGACAAATAAAACGTATGGACGTTTACTATACCTATGGTAATCAGTCTCCACACCCTCAAAACTTATGAAGGTCGTAAGTCGATTTTGAACTTTATTAATAGTTTCACTTAGAATGATGTAAGAATAGTATCGTTTTGTGGTTTTCTTGTTACATGTATGTACTCCATGTCATATTTGAATTAAATTATTTTGAAAGAAGTACGATTTTGAAGCTCGAAAAGTTTAAAGAGCAAGTGACGTCTACCATTTTTCAGTTACACTGTAAGAGGTTTACTAACCAAATGTAGCCATTTCATACAATTTCTAGAGATATTTGGCTAGGGTAAGCTTTGGATGCTTTAACATAATTATTTTTCGTATAGTTTTAGTTTGCAGCTCCCCTATATCAAACGATTTTTAGTCAGTTTATTTGGTGGTTAATTGGCTGTCACTGTCATTTCCAATGTTCGCCTAATTAACGTCTTATTAGTTGTCTTCGAGGCTATTACATTTGATCCTCCATGCATATACGGACAGATCAATGACCCGTAATCAGAATCGTTTAAACAAACTGATTGGTGAAATCATGTATTGATTTTGGCGCTAATTGTGGTGCAATATATATAAATTTCACCTTAATGAACTAATTATAGCAAAACAAAAAAATCCCATAAAAATAGAAACAGAATATAATCAGATAAAAGCAGTACCAGATTTACCATTGTGCTTATGTGTGCTTAAGCCAAGATTACCCATCTTCTTGGCAACAAAAAAAAATACAATGAGATTTTTAATGTAAGGGGCCTCATTGCTTAACTAGCTCAGGGCCTCATTTGCCCTAAATCCGGCACTGTATAAAAGCGAGTAACGATGAACGATTTGGCCATGATAACATACTAATTATAAGTAGTCGTGCTTTAAAACATTGTGTGGCATATTTAACTCGATCCTTTCTTTTTTTCTAGACTTAAACTATATACTAATTTAAACAGATTACAATGTGTCCTAAATATTAAGAAACGCATTTTATAGAGATTACACCCCACCCCAAATAAATCTAATAAAGCTGGATTCGTACTAGCCCCTATGTAAAGGAAGCTTCTAGCAAATGCGATGTTACAGACTGATTCTTTTAAAAAGTGCTGAGATTAAAATATTCAACAATGGACTAAAGAACCAAGCTATATTTAGTACATTGATTTACAACAGGTAACAGGTCCTTTATAAAAGAAAAACTTGAGCTTGTTATGCCAATATCAGATATCAGATCTTTACAGTTAAAGATAGGTGATCAAGCGTATGCATTAAGCCCGTGTGTGGTACTGCGCAGGGGTATTGTTCGTTTGGAAGGATCAAACGTGACGATGTCACACTTGACTTTTTTCGACTGTTTGCTGTGTGCACGTACACATTTTATTTACTTGTATTGTTATTGCCGTTATTGCAAAATATAATAAAGGAAAGACAGACCTGCAAATATAGGTGGACGAAGGATGAAAAATATATTAACTTTCTTCAAAAGGATATTTTTTGTGTGAATAAATTCCAGTAAATATCCCGATATAATTCAAAATTTGCATTTGTTGAGATATGCGTTCATGTGGATTGAAATGAAAATTGATCTTAGTCATTGTTTATCTACATCGTAATTATCACAGAGGTAATGAAAATGGCTAACTTAATAAATTATATGAACAAAAGCAACAATTTCTGCTCCTCGTGCCTTTATCGATAAAGTAGCAGATACGTAAAAGAGAATTTTTTTTCTCTCTCGTGATCATATTTTCTTCTTCTTCTTCTTCTTCTTCTTCTTCTTCTTCTTCTTCTTCTTCTTCTTCTTCTTCTTCTTCTTCTGCTGCTGCTGCTGCTGCTGCACATATTTGAAGGAAATCACTTCGCAAAATAAGATTTACTTTATTGACGACTAGTTACGAGTACTAAGTGAACAAAGAAGAAAAGTCAGCATCCAGTGAAGAAAAAGGAACATCGAATGGAGAAAAGCGAGTATATGTATCGAGAGAAGAAAAGCGAGTATCGGGATTAGAAAAGCGAGCATCGAATGAAAAGCAAATATCGATTCCAGCAAAAAGTGAGAATAGCGTGAAGCAAAAAAGCAAATTTCGTTTCAAGAAAAGCGAGCATCCAGCGAAGAAAAGCGAACATCGAATGAAGAAAAATAAGTATCAATTCTAGAATAACAAGCATCCAGAGATGAGAAACGGGCATCGAGTGAAAAAAAAGCGAGTATCAAGATTAAATTGCTGAATTTCTGTTTACCCTTGCTTATCTTTGGTATGACTCATTCTGTACACGATGTATATTAAGCATGTCCTTGAAATTCAATGTATCAGTTGTGATTCTTGTAACATTTTGATCGTGGGAATATTCCTGATGTTTGTTTGTTTGTTTTTTTTTTAATTGTCCTGCTTACATCGATTCATATTAAAATTTCCAAAGCTTGGTCTTGGAAGAAGAGCAAATAATGATGGCACCCCTTTTCCCTATCCCTGCTCAGGTTTAGTTCATAATAGATAAAGCGATATTTCAGGATATATCATGCAGTCATCACAAAATAATATAATAATAATTTGTGTGCATCCAGGATTTTCTTCCTGAGGCGTTTAAATCAAAAGTTTATAAATCCATGAATAACATATATATCATATTTTCACAGAAGACTATTGATGGAGCTAATATCGTAGTGTGTTCTAGACTTAAGACAGATGGTTGTAACAAGATTATTCATCTAGTAATAAAAGGCTTTAAACATGCAATATTTTGCATTTGCACTTTACTCGGGGTATTCTTGTTTTGGATTTTAAGTATTATGTAAAACAAGATATAAAAACATAAAACATAAGGTATCATATACTATAACAAATTTGTTTTCTTCTCATTCACTCAACACATTACATTATTCCGTATGCACTCATAAAGATTTCCCAAGCGTTTGCATTACAAAAGCTAACACCCTCCACCAATGAATAATAAAGCAAAAGATAAAATAAAGACTGCTGGTGAATGAACCCATTCAGCAGTCATCGCCATCGAAGCCATGCATAATATGTACCAGCTGCAGAGAGTAGTGAATCAGCTGTTCTTAATCTTAGCAGTCGCGAGTGTAATGTCTTTGCAATGTTCATTTAATTTGCTTTTTTAGTATTCGTTTTTTTTCTTCAAATGGAAAACATGTAAATATTATTCAAATTGCAAGAGTAAATGCAATGCTATGTCTAAATGGACTGACGTTTGTATGACATTTCGTAAAAATATGATTATGAATCGAGTTTATCAGATAATGATGATGACAATATGCAAGAAAAGTGACTCGTGATTTAATAGTTTGTTTGTTTACCTAAATATGCATCATATTTTGCGCTCATGTTTTTCACTGCAAGGTCTGGTAACAAATACTGTTTCCAACAACTGCTATGGAACTTATTTATTCTTACACAACAAAGAAGTTAAAACTTAACGAGAATAAAATGATGAAGAAATTTGATTGAATACTCTTGTTTTGAATGTAATTATTTTTTTAATTATAGGTGCCAAAAAAAAAAACCGTTGAAAATACGCAATTTCTCAAAATTTTGGCGAAACGAGTCACTATGAACGGTGAGTTCATTATTATTTTAAAAACTGAAGTTTAGTTTCAATATTTGGTTAACGAGTAGAAAGAAAACTTATATGTAACATATAAAATTTCCTTCTCAAATCGAGATTTTGAATATCCTTCTTATTGCTTTGTTGGTAACACTAATAATTTTTCAGTATATTCCGCATGCATCAGGTATTAAACTGCAATCATAAAATCTTAAATTTTCCTCACGCACTCTTGCATTATCTCTGAGGACATTTTATGTGATTTCTTAAAATTTGAGAAATTCCACTATCTTTTAAGAGTTTTAAGATTAAAAAGTACCCATATAGTAAATATTAAAATTAAAATGTGAAGTTGCAGACTTTCAATAAGAAAACGGGTAATTTTTTTCTGAAGTATCATTAACACTATAATCTAAATCTTTGTTTAAGAAGAAATTTTGAGAATTTTTGTGAAACAGGAACCGGGACATTTTACTATTGTTTTTTCGTCAGATAATTGTCCTTCATTACTGATTTACTTATATTTCTCTTGCACAAAATTGTCCCAGCTTTAAAACTGCACAGCAATTATGCGAATCTAAATCAACAACAGAATTGTTTCAAACAGACAATTTTTAATTTAATGTTTGAGTTTCTTAAACAAGGAAATAAGTTACTTATTAAATTAAAGACCACAAATAAGGCAATTACAAATACTTGTGTTAAATTTATAAATGTATTTAACTTAGGAGTGCCAGATAATGACCATAGAAGACGGATATTATTTATATCAAAGATATCTACCGTTAATCTAAAGATTAATTCGTGAACCTGAACCGTATTTTGATTCACATTTTCAACCCGAAGCTATGTTTTTATTTACGTATGAATTAATATCTATAAATTGTTTTGACAGTAACTCCCTATTTACTATTTCTTTTGAACAAAATAATAAATAATAAAATAACAAAATAATGTATCTTAAAATTTAAGTTTCAGATGTGAGTTTGAATTTTCACTGAGGAATGCGAAAAGTTTTGTCTTTTCTAGCCCTGATGTCTAGGAAAGGAATGTGAAATTATAGCCAGATCGTTTTGAAAATGCCTGGCTATTATAATGCTCAGCAGTGGACCAGAAAAGAGGCGCCGATGCAATTAAAGAGAATTTAAATTAGGATATAAATGATGAGGTGTAATTCTGGGATGATTGCTAGTAATTTAAATATAACCACGTCAGAAACCTTATCTTTTATTGTGATAGTCACACAGTAGCGTTTTACATTACAGTGCAAAATGATCTGCGATCTAGCTAGCATGTGTGCTGTATTACACGGTGTAGCCGTATGTGTAATAAGATCAAGCGAGATGATTTTGCTATTGACCAATTTTATGTATGTATGTATGTATGTATGTATGTATGTATGTATGTATGTATGTATGTATGTATGTATGTATGTATGTATGTATGTATGTATGTATGTATGTATGTATGTATGTATGTATGTATGTATGTATGTATGTATGTATGTATGTATGTATGTATGTATGTATGTATGTATGTATGTATGCATGCATAAAAAGAATACATGTTTTTGCTTGGAAATGCTGACATAAAGGTATAGGTGCATGAAGGGTGGAAAGATCTGTTACCATTCTTCAAAGTCATAGATTTTCAAAAATAAATTACGGTAAATAATGTGATATGTTCAAAATTTGCATTCGTTGAGATTAGTGATCATGTTGATTAAAATTGAATACAATGATCTTTCATGCAATTGTCTTCATTATAAAAAATCACAAATGTAATGTTAATGGGTTAAATTTAACTATGGGTTAACTATTTTACTAAATTGTGTCAACAGCAACAAAAACTACTTCCGTTTATGCCATTATCCCCAAAGTAGCGGTTACTTATTGGAGACTTTCTTCCCCTTCATCTTCTTCTCTTTCGTCAGCATCGTCTCCTGCGTATTTCTGAAGTGTTGACTGATCAACAGAGGAAGTCATCCTGTAAAATAAAGAGTTTTGCCGACGCCCGCTTCTCTCTCGACATGACCTCATTCTGTATTCTAAATATGTCCTTAATATTCAATGAATCAGTTGGGATTCTTGTAACATTTTGGTCGTTGGAACTTTCGTCTTGGGGCATTAATTTAGTCATCCTAACATCGATTCGTAATAAACGTACGAAGCTTGGTCTTAGAAGAAGGGCAAATAATGATGGCGCCATTCCACTACCTCAGCTCAGGTTTAGTTAACAAAAGACAAAGCAATAATATTTCAGGATATATCATGCAGACATCACAAAACATTATATTTGTGTGTATGTAGTATTTTCTTCCTGATGCGTTTACATGAAACTTGGATACACCTGCAAGATGCTTTCTCTCCTCTTCTGACACTCGCATTCTAAATATTCCCACTTATGAAGTTAAAATCATATGGACAACGTTCTTTTGCATACCAGGGCCCAGCAACGTGGAAGAAATTGCCCACTGAACTTAGACACAAAGACACAGTGATCTCATTAAAGAGCGCCCTTAAAATGCATCTATTTCAACTGCAAGAACAGTCATAATGACCTAATAATGTATCCTTTTAACGTATCCTTACCTTAAAAATTTAGAGCATGTTTTCTTTTTCTAATTTTGTGGTGTTTTTGTAATCATTTCATTATATATGGTTTGTTGTTCATATTCTTTTATAAGCGTTGTCAAATGTAAAGCACTTAGAGCTTCTAAAGATTAGGCGCTATATAAAGTCCTCGTTATTATTATTATTATTATTATTATTATTATTATTATTATTATTATTATTATTATTATTATTATTATTATTATTATTATTACCGAAGTACAAAAATGTATCCGCTTTGAAGAAAGAGATAAAACTGATGTATGTTCCTTTAATGTTTTACGTCACCCATCGTAATCGTTATAGAAATTATTATAAATTTGTATATTTTACTGAAAATACCGTTTGAAAAATGACGCAAGAGAAGCAAAACAAGAATCTCTCCAAGAAAAGAAAAAAGGGTGGAGGCATTTAAGACTGTTCTTTCCCATAGCAGTTAATTCAACTACAACCACATAGTTTATTTGGCTTCAGACCATGAATCTGAAAAATGTGTGTGTGTGTGTGTGTGTGTGAGTGTGTGTGTGTGATTTGGATTTTTAACGTAGCTTTAACAATTTTTCAGTTATATAGCTACAATGTCTACTGTGTGGCAGTTTATAGTGATGTCTAGCACTGAGGCATCAGACACCAGACACTAATTTCTAATGCTGAGCAACTAGCGAGGCAGCTGTTAGTACCATTTTAATAAATCTTTGGTATGACACGGTCGGTGTTTAAACCCGCGACCTCCTGCATCCGAGGGGAACGCCCTAACCTGTACTCAAGGTAGGAGTGTCAGATAATGACTATAGAACAAAAAGGATATTATTTTTACAAAATTATCTGCCAATTTGTGAACCTGAATTGTATTCCGGTTCTCAATTTTAAGCCGAAGCCATGCTTTTATTTAAGTATGAAGTTACATTGCTTTATCATATTAACTCCATCTTTTACTTTTTATTTCGAAAAAAGAAAGGACTTTAAGAATACATTTTAAAGTTTGAGTTTCAGTCGTGACTTTGATTTTATTGTCGAGGAAAGCGAAATGTTTTGTCGCTTCAAGCCCTGATGTATAGGAAATTTTCTTAAGAATGTAGAATTAAAAACAGATCGTTTTAAAAATGTCTGGCTATTATAACATTCAGTAGTGAACAACAAAGAGACGCCAATGTCATTAAAGATAATTTAAATTTAGGATACAAATGGTAAGGTATAACATTGGGTATGCGTTGTAAACTAACTAACTCTCTGCAATAATTTACTTCTAACAACGTGTCGGTGAGAAAATCTGACGATAGTCGCACAATAATAGCGTTTTAGATTTCAGCGCAGAATGGTTGGCGAATTAGCACTCGTTGAGCCTGTGTGCTGCATTGCGCAGTGGAATTTTTTGTTTTGAAAGATAAAGCATTATGAGTTTATGACTGACAACTTTTAGCGTTGTATGTATGTATGTATGTATGTATGTATGTATGTATGTATGTATGTATGTATGTATGTATGTATGTATGTATGTATGTATGTATGTATGTATGTATGTATGTATGTATGTATGTACGTACGTACGTACGTACTTATGTATGTATGTATGTATGTATGTATGTATGTATGTATGTATGTATGTATGTATGTATGTATGTATGTATGTATGTATGTATGTATGTATGTATGTATGTATGTATGTATGTTACTTGCTGGTGTTGTCATCGTTTGACTTGATAATAATACATAATGATTTTTCTTGGAAATACAGATAGACAGGAATAGGTAAAGGATGGTAAGGTCTATTAACATTATTCAGAAAGATAAAGTAGTGGTTACTTATTAGAGACGTTTTCATTCTTTATTTCTGACAATATGTCTTCATCGTCATCACTTCTCCAAACCAACGTTTTCGTCTTCCTCCTTTTCTGCACATCTCTCAAGTGTGCACAGGTCTATGGAAGAAAATACTGGACTTGTGTTTACGCTCACTTTTTTTTTTCTCCACATAATCGCATTCTGTATAAGACGTATATAGGATATATCACTGGCCTTGAATTAATCAGTTGTTATTCTTGAAACGTGGGAACTTGTGTCATGGAGAGTTTTACAGCCAGACAAACATTGAGTCATTTTAAACCTTGTAAGCTCAGTCGTGGAAAGAGGGCAATTAACGATGGCCAATGTCAGTCGTCTCCAACTTTGTTACATTTCATATTCCTGTTGAGTTTAGTTCGCAAAACACATATAAAAATTAATGGACGTAATTACAAAAATAATAGATGTAAAATAGAATTAGAAATACGGGAGGGGGCAAATTAGAGTAAAGTTTGGAAAAATTGGGAAAATATAAATTCTTTAAAAACTCAAAGTTTAATTTTTAAATACTTACACATTGTTTGTTATATGTACAAACAATTTTGGACCTCTTTATGATAAAGAAATTCATGTAAAAAACATAGGGTGTTACAAAAATAATAAAGAGGAGAGCACCATATCTTTTTTTAAGCAAATTCAAAGAATTCGGAATTGATATAAAGGGGAGACGATACACTATATACATACACGGTTTAAAACACTAGGTTTTGTTTTATAAAAATATCTTAGCTTAAACCGTCTCACCCTCAAAAAATATAAATTTCAAAAACTCTAAATAAATATAATTGAATTTAAATAAATAGTAAATAAATACAATATAAATTATATGCATATAATAGTATGAATGGTGAATGAAATAAGGTGTGGGTGCGAAAAATATAGAAAGAGTCGAAATGCATATAATTAAAGCTAGACTACTGGGAAATAATTTGATATGGAGGCTGTCCTAACAAATACACTTATAGCAACATACATGATAGCATAAAACACATAGCATTCACAGGACTTAGGAGACCGCTAGCCAAGGTCACAATAATAGAAATAAGGGGAATGATTCCGATAGGGTAAATGAAATCCTATCGGAAAAGTGAACCTTTAGATACACTAGGACAAAAAATACCCCATAAAAATTTAGAAAAATAATTTTGAGATCAAAATTCTTTTTATTTAATGAAGCACAGCAACATATCGGGGGAATAGAAAAACACATAAAACACTTTTTTAGTTATTTTTTTTTTCGGTTAAGTAGGGGAGGAAGCATCTGTCTGGTCCCCCCCCCAAAAAAAAAGCAAAAGGCAAAGGATTTTTTTTAGGATATATCATGCAGTCATTGTGCAATGTTTCTTATTTTAGTTCTAGACGATTCTCTTCCTGATGAGTTAAATAAAGTTTTGGTTACTTAATATAAATGAGAGAGAGAGAGAGAGAGAGAGAGAGAGAGAGAGAGAGAGAGAGAGAGAGAGAGAGAGAGAGAGAGAGAGAGAGAGAGAGAGAGAGAGAGCAGTTTCTTCGATATACATGTATTCGATGAAATACTATAACACAATAACAAAAGCTTTTTATGCGTCACATGATACATCTTGATACATGTGTTGAACGCCGTTTAGGCATTAGTATAGAACTATGAGATTTTTATATTTTACAGATAACACGGTTTGTCGATAACATAATTAATAAATTAATCGAGTAATCTCTTCTGGTAAAGAAACAGAGAGTATACACTCTTTGAGATTTCCCCAAAATTCTTGCTTTTAAAAAAAAAACATGCTGATGAATGACCCCACTAAGGTCAGTTCATCAGATCTTCATCATACTCACAGTCCAGACCATCTTCGTTAGCCAAAGCTCTGATATGATAGCCCTATCTACAAGTTTGCGTATCGAGCATATATTTATGTGTTCATTGGATGAGGCTGCAAGCCACCGCATCCCATCAAAATTAAGTTGTTCAAATTTGAACACTGTTCCTACATGATCTATCATATAACTTGAGTGGACTGATAAATAAACAAGTTTCCACTGCCTGCCCGTGTTTGTACAAATAACTTTCATTTTAAATATACCTATACATGCACTGGTACTTAGTCACACTTTTGACATTAAATTCACAAAGCGTCCTTTTTTGACAATTGCTATCCCCCATTTATCGGTCGATGAACACAGCACCGCTGTTACACGCTATTGGTTAGATGGCGTTACATACTAAGGAGGCAACTCATAAAATCCAATAGATGTCGATAGGACAAAACTGTAAAATATCTGCTCGATCGGCCAAGGTGTATAGGATTAGCATATCGGAACCTTGGCTAGCGAAGATGAGTCCAGACAAGAAATTTGAAGACGGGAGATTAATCAGTGCCAGTTGCAGAGGGTAGTAGTGCAACTCGGTATTAGTGTTGGTGGTCATTATAGGGAGGGTAGTAGTACAACAACTCGGTATTAGTGTTGGTGGTTATTATAGGGAGGGTAGTAGTACAACTCGGTATTAGTGTTGGTGGTCATTATAGGGAGGGTAGTAGTACAACTCGGTATTAGTGTTGGTGGTCATTATGCACAGTGTAGTAATATATCTCAGTATTGGTGTCAGTAGTCATTATATGAGTAGATTTCTCTTTTTTTTCACTATCAAAGAAATTATATATAGCTGTGAAAATTCATATTATTGTCAGTATTCTATTTAGGATGTAACTACTGTTATAATTACAAAAACATGTGCCACTCAAAGTCTAAGTGAGATTGACGTTTAATTGGAGATCAATAGGTATCAGATACAGAGAGTAGTAGTACAGCTCGCTATTAGTGTTAGTGGTCATTATAGAGAGGGTGGTTGTACATTTCGGTATTAGTGTTAGTGGTCATTATAGAGAGGGTAGTAGTACAGCTCGGTATTAACAATAGTTCCTTATATAGATGGCAGTAGTACAGCTTGGAAATAGGTTTAGTTTTCAATACAGAGAGGGCAGTTGTATAGCTCGGTATTAGTGTTAGTGGTCATCATATAGAGGGTAGCAGTACAGCTCGGTATTAGCAATAGTTCCTTGTATAGATGGCAGTAGCACAGCTCGGTAATAGGTTTAGTTTTCATTACAGAGAGGGCAGTTGTACAGCTCGGTATTAGTTTTAGTGGTCATTATAGAGAGGGTAATAGTACAGCTCGGTATTAGTGTTAGTGGTCATTTTAGAGAGGGTAGTAGAAAAGTATAAGGAAAGGCCGATTTCAGCTCAACGACCCCTCTCCCCACACCCTCCAGACATCCAAACAATTACAAAATTACCACTTCTCTCTGTCCTAAACTCTCACCCCCAATGATATACACATACAATTGTAAAGCAGATCCTAGCTTATAACATGTATACCTTACTTGGTAACATCAGTTATCTAATCAATATCATCTATAGAACCAGCCAAGCTAGAACATGTATACCTTACTTGATAACATCTGCTACCTAATCAATATCATCGTATAGAGCATAGTCAAGTTTTAAAAACCCAACCCCTACACAAAATCCAAAGTCAAATATTCTTTAACTACACAAAAAACTGGTTAAGTGGCAGATGTATTTTTTTAAGGAAAAGGAGGATGTGAGCCCAAAAATCTTTTTTTTCACACCCTCCAATCCTTCAAACAAATATAAATTACCTCTATGAGAGAACTTAAAAACCCAACCCCTACACAAAATCTAAAGTCTATAACTATACAAAATACCTAGGTAATTTAATCAATAATCACGCTAAGATCCAAGCTATAGAACACCTGTTGCAAAATACCTAGGTAACGTAATCAATAATTGCGCGAAGAACTAAGTTATGTAACAGTTGTTAATAATTCTATGGAGACCGAGCCAAGTAAAATGTTTTAGTAATGTTATATACGTCATACCGAGATCACGTGATTAGAAGGAATATTCTCGACTAAGGAAATACTGTAATGCTCATACGTGATTGGAAGTTTCTGGAACATGAAATACTCTAATACGCATGCGTAAACGCCTGTATCAAAGGCAGGTACACGTCTAATCACGCAGTTTGAGGGAGCGCTTCATCAGATAACAGCTATACTGAGCGGACATTTACAAGGCGAAAAGGTAAGTACATTATTTATATTTCATCACCAATAATTAATGTTTCAACTGTTAACATATAAAATAATTCATTATCACTATGATAGAGACTAAACTTTACCACTCACACAACGACGAGATTCCAACAAATCTTTTATTTGTGGCTTGTTTAGAGGATATTTGTTGTCGATAAAATATACCTTTGACCGATCGAGATCAATTGTAAGTTTAGTATATTTTGTTGGCTAATCGGACTATGAAAGGTTTTAAATTCCGCTAGCAACCTTTGATACAATTGTTCGAGATAACTAAAATACTCGCTGTCATCAGATCTGATGAGCAAAAGTTTGAACTTGGCACGTGTTCCACTAAAACATATACCTGATGTTTCATTATTGATTTTAACTGTCAATCGTTTGCCATCCATCATTAGATATTTGATCTTGCTACTGTAGCTATTTGTCACTGTCAAATTTTCAAACATTATTTCTTAAGATTAGATAAAATTTCAGTTGGAAAAGATAATGTCAAGTATAGATCTATCATCATGACAATACCCTAGTGCAAGTGTATCTACTCCATTTTCGCAATAACGCTTATCATCAAAATTACTCAATCCGTGTTTGATAATGACATCTGTTCCTAGCTTATAATGATTAGTCCGAATTACCATAGCTCTCATAGAACTAATACCGCCATCAAGCGCGTACTTGTAGTCATCAAATTTAT
>JAEAOA010000551.1:730000-765877 GCA_016746295.1 Potamilus streckersoni | reverse complement strand
AAAAAGGAGGATACAAAGAAGAAAGAAGAGGAGATAGAGAACCAGCGAGGATCCTGTTACACCCTATGATAAAACTTGTGTATGTGAGGTGCTAGCTGAGGTGAGGACACCTCCAGCAGCAGCAGCAGTTGCACCGCAGAGACCAAGACCTCAGGAAATGAGACCAGTTATTCATCCCCGACTCTGACCCCGAAGACAAGAGGAACAGCAGGTCTTCACTATTCCACAAACGGAGGAGTGGGATAGTGAAGCCACTCAAGCTCCGTTTGCTCTGCAGGTCAGAACAATGAATTGGGAGAATGACTGGAGCCGACGATGTGTGTGCGGTGCTCGTCCTGCAAGATGTCAGCGTTAGCCAGGTGTCATTAGAGTTCAATATAAACAGCTCTTTTCAGGGCTAACCAAATCTCTAGAAAAGAAAAACTATTCAATTTGCCAATTTGCTAATTTGTGTGAATATAGTGAACTGTAACTATCAACACTCACTTCAATAAAGATGTGTGTGTGTGTGTTTGCATGCGCGTTCGTTGATGAAATGACATAGGGTGTGTTTTGTTCTTCTCTTTCGTTGATGAGATGGTAGATTTTGTGTTTTGTGCTGCTCATTTCGTTGACGAGATGGTATATTTTGGGTTTTATGCTTCTCTTTCGTTGATGACATGGTATAGGGTGTGTTTTTGTAATTCTCTTTCGTTGATGAGATAGTATAAGGTGTGTTTTTGTGCTTCTCTTTCGTTGATGAGATGGTAGATTTTGGATTTTGTGCTTCTTCTTTCGTTGATGAGATGGTATAGGGTGTGTTTTGTGCTTCTCTTTCGTTGATGAGATGGTATAGGGTGTATTTTGTACTTCTCTTTCGTTGATCAGATGGTATAGGGTGTGTTTTATTCTTCTCTTTCCTTGATGAGATGGTATAGGGTGTGTTTTGTGCTTCTCTTTCGTTGATGAGATGGTATAAGGTGTATTTTGTGCTTCTTCTTTCGTTGATGAGATGGTTTATTTTGGGTTTTGTGCTTCTTCTTTCGCTGATGAGATGGTATATTTTGGGGATTTGTGCTGCTCTTTTCGTTGATAAGATGGTATAGGGTGTGTTTTGTGCTTCTCTTTCGTTGATGAGATGGTAGATTTTGGATTTTGTGCTTCTTTCGTTGGTGAGATGGTATATATGTTTTGTGCTTCTTTTTCGTTGATGAGATGGTATATTTTGGGGATTTGTGCTGCTCCTTTTGTTGATAAGATGGTATAGGGTGTGTTTTGTTCTTCTCTTTCGTTGATGCGATAGTATGTTGTGCTTTATATTGCTCGTTTCGTTGATGCGATAGTATATGTTATGTTTAATGCTACTCGTTTCGGTGGTGAGGATAGCATGCATTCGCGATAAAAACCTTTTAGAGGGTCAGTCCACTGTCTCGAAAAGGCTTTTTCTTTCTTGCCTGGAAAGCTTTTTTAGTTGTTGTATAATTTGTGTTTAACTCACAAAAACATTATTCTCGGTAGCATGTGTCCATGAATGAGACGTTACCTTATCTGTTCCATTCCTATTGTTCCCATACAAACTTCCCGTTAGTGTCCCAGGGTGTGCCATTTAACGCTATAAATCTTGACTCTATAGTACAAAGTAGGAGTAGTAGAGTGAAATGAGAGTTTTGGCCCACCACCCCCCTCCAACACCTCCTCCCCCACCCCCGCCAAACCCCTCATTTCCCTTTACTACTACTATGTAGACAGATATTTTGTAACCAGACAAAATAACAGGTGTTGGAATGCCATAAGCTCTGTCAACAGAAGTGACGAATTTGTTAGAACAGCGTATGTGTGGAATATGATTATCCTAAAGACGGCAAATAGATTTTACCACAAATTTTTTTTATCAGATAACAGGATGAAAATTAAACTGTGCATTAGAACGTTTCAGTTAACAAGGTGGAAATTAAACTAGCATTAGAATGAAAATGATATTATTTTATATCTCATTACCAATGATTAATGTTTCAATTGTTGATATTAAAAATACTTCACTATCACGACTATAGATACTAAATTTTACTTTACCGCTCACACAGCGATGGGAATCAAACAAATCTTTCATTTCTGGTTTGTTCAGAGGATATTTTTTGTTGATAAAATATACCCTTGACCGATCGAGATCAATTGTGAGTTTAGTATAGTTTTGTTGGCTAATGGGGCTGTGAAAGTTTTTAAATTCCGCTAGCAACTTTTGATATAATTGTTCGAGATAATTGAAATACTCGCTGTTATCAGATCTGATGAGCGAAAGTTTTAACTTGTCACGTGTTCCATTAAAACATATACCTGATGTTTCATTATTAAATTCAACTGTCAATTGTTTACCGTCCATCATTAGATATTTGATGTTACTATTGTAGCTATTTGTCATTGTCAAATTTTCAAACATTATTTTATAAGTTTAGATAAAATTTTAGTCACAATGAAAATACCCAAAAGCAAATGTATCTACCCCATTTTTACAATAGTGTTTGTCATCAAAATTGTACAATCCACGTTTGATAATGACATCTGTTTCGAGTTTATGATGATTAGTTCGAATTGCCATAGCTCTCATAAAACTAACACCGCCATCAAGCGCATACCTGTAGTCATCAAATTTCATACACTTTTTAACAAAATTACGAGGCAGACCTTTGGCTTTTTTCGTTATTTTATTATTGTCTAACAATATAGCATACATTTTGCTGCGTAATCCGATAAAATATTTGATAGCGCTCGAGTTCATTTCATCTTTAAACTTACCAATAACCTATTTATTTGTGTCGTCATGAAATTTACTGTCACGTGGATAATCGGAAAGATCAAACAGATGTCGATTATTGTACATATCCTGATAGATGTCCTCACATTCGATTTCATATACGAGCGAATCAGTATCAGTAAACAATAATCTACTAGCCGGCCACTGATTTTTAACAAAATTATAATGAAAATCGTACATCAGCCACTTTTATAAATCTAACACAGCAGCTCCAACATAGATCGGCTTGTTTAGTTTTAGATTTGTTTTTCTTCTTTGTATCGCAACAAGATTTTCATTAAATATTTTCATGCTCACAAAATCATCGTCTGACACAAGTTTGTTTCTGCGATTGACATCATTAACTATTTCAATATTTACACGTTTCCTAATATTCTCCATCGTCTTACCAAAAACGGAATTGTTCATCAGTTTAAAAAAGTTTTTCTCAAACTCTGTTTTCGCTGCAGCTCTTCTTGAAGTGTTTGAGTTAATATAACCTCTCATCCACGGCGACTGATTAAATTTTAGTACACGATGAACTTTTCTCCACACAAGACCAGCATCGACTGCTTGTTTAAAACTTTGTAATGCAAAACGTAATTTTTCTTATCAAGTAAATTTGGTACTAGTTTCTTGACCATGGAATGTTGCCTTGGTGATGCTAACGCTTGTTGTTCTTTTGATAACAAACTATAATCTATGACCATCGATTCCGCACAGAAAGGGTAATCGTTATGTAATTTGTGTAGCGAATTTGGATAATCAAGATCAACTTCAACGAAATAGGAAACATCATCGGGTATCTTTTTCTCTGTCTCTGATAGAAATCGATCAACTGTGATCCAATGAAATCCGCTAAAAGGCATTGGTTCTGCCATCGAATACCCGTACAAGTTATTACAATCTAGATAAATTATATACTTCGAAGGAAGGTCAGGGTTATACTGTTTCAGGTATTTGTTGTTTGCTTCAGCATATTTTTTTGTTATCACGCTAATACCACCTCGGATACCTTTTTCGATAAAATTAAACATATCAACATCAGTCAGTAATTCTAACCTTACCTTACTAAACTTTAGCAAAGCATCCCATGACAATCCAGGGGCAGAATAATACCAGCAAGGATCTAGTCCATAATTATTATAACTCACTTCACGAAAACTTTCAAAAACATCTGCTAATAATAACACGTCAGTTTTCAGGTATAAATCATGATAATTACCAAAAGTCTCACAATCAAACTCTTTCCAGATATCTTGTGCATACCTGTACTCATCATCAGTTATATTTTCATTTTTAAGTTGCGAGTAAAATTTGTCTTTGCTAGGTAAAGATATTTCATCAAATTTACTCCAGTCGTTGAGGTATTCGTATGGAAAAACTCCTTTTTTAGCTAGAAGATTAAATTTATCTCCAAAACAGTCTCTTAGGTTATCAAATTTACTACAACCTTTCACTAACTCATCTAACGAGGCTGCCATAAACTGCAGGCTGTCAATAAAACGCAATTTACCTAGCGTAACTGACATGTACTTTTCAAAATTATTTGGGATGCATTTGATGATGTTATCGAGTTTTAGATGAGATTTTATATCAAGATCACCAAAAGCTTCTACTATAATATGGCTATCATATCCTCGAAAATTGTGAAGAATAACTGGAATAAAATCTGGAGCATGAAATTTTAAATTACACTGATTATGAGCCGCTCCACGATACTGTCCAGTCAAATGATAATGGTCATGTACTTTTTTGTCATCATCAAAAGCTTTTTCACAAATATGACAAATTTCTGCTTGCTCGTGATCGGATTCTTGTTTTGGTGTTAATTTTAACATTGGCGTTACTTTTTTCAAACGATAAGTAATATTATCAACTTTGTTAATCAACTGCTTGAGAAGCCAAACAGCTGGATTTTTACCTTGATATAATTTGATCGGTTTAGATAATCTCGAATCAGTACAACAAACTACCTTGTACGCTACTCCACACGGAACATGATTTTGAACTTTTCTTGTACTCGATTGATTAGGATTATTTTCTACGCCAAGTACAGGTTGAAGTAAACACTCAAAATCAGCGTATATAACGAAAGGAATTTTTAGTTTGTGATTATGATGGACAAACTGTAACACACTATCTCCCTTAGATGGCATTGTTATTCTTTGCACATCACTACAGTACTGCAAATGCTTTTGTAATGTTTCATTGTTAGTACAACCATGCAAGCAGCGGTAACAAAAGAACTTTTTGTTCCTATTTTTATTGTACTGTTTACCAACTAGTCCGTTAAAGTTTTTAATCCAAACGTAATGATTTTTGTAGTACAGTAAATTTATAGTCGATTGTGAAGCTTTTTCTGAAATATATCTCAGGTATACATCCTCTTTTTCATCTAGTCCGAAAAAGTTAATTGAAACATTATTTTGCTTTTCAAATTTTGGTATTTGATTTTCTGCCACAGGAAAGTTAATATCTTTAAAATTTAATCTAGACATGTGACTGATATATTTTTCAACGCGATCAGCGTGTTTTTCTGCTGGAAATAGTGCGGAAAGAACAGCCCATTGGAAACATTTGTTATCTACGTTTTTGATGTTTATACAACATCTTTTACTTTTTATTTTTGGTGGCAGGTCGATGTATGAACTACCTCGTAATGCGTTATATTTCATCGTGTGAAACAATATTTCTTTGATCATTTCAAACTTCCAACCCGAACCTAATTGAGTGAATTCCTCTATTTTTTTTCCAGATTTCTTGGTGTATTTCATCAGATAGTGATAACAGATCAGTCCCAAGCAAAACACGTCTTGATTTTGCGTTCATATAAGGTTCTGCAATTTCCTTGTTAGTTGATTCTTCCGTTATAACTAACTTTGAAAATATAACATGATATTGCACAAATAATCTAATACTTTTGTGTTTTTCAAGCTCACGTTTTACAGTTGGCTGTAGTAGGTGGTAAAGATTTGTTGTAGTAAAATTTACTAAAACAATTTGATTATCAAACTGATAACTATTATCAAAACCAGCAAAAGCAGTCGCTATTTTATTAGGTTCTCCCATAAGACTTCTCTTAGCTATATCACGCAATTTTAACATTATTATACTATAATGTAATATCTAATTGATAATTTTCTCACACTGTGCATGCGCTAAAAATTAATTGAAGATAAGAAAATCTCCTATAATATAATGACAGCAAATCTAACAAACACATGTGAGCAAGAAACATATCAAGTTCACCCAAAGTATAACTTTACCTCACACTGCGCATGCGCTAAAAATCAATTGAAGATAAAAAAATCGCCTATAATATAATGACAGTAAATCTGACAAGTGCACGTGAGCAAGAAGCATATCAAATTCACCCAAAGTATAACTTATACGCTGGAAATGTATTAGGTTCGGTTATTAACATCAAAACTAGAATATCTGTTGGCAAATTAACGTCAGCGGGTTTTACGATTAGTGTAAAGGGAGAAAATGCTGAGAGGCTTGCAATGTTTAGAAAAGATTTTATTTACACGTTGTTCTGCGATGATATTCCAGAGGGACAGCGTGTATATCATTATAATGGTAAAGTCACTGATGACAACATTGAAAACTTATTCTTACAAGATGAGTTTCAGCCACATCCTGTCTTTGATTTATACGAGGCTAACGATCGCGGTATTATTAGAAACAGAAAAACTAAAAAAGTTCTTGGTACTATGAACAATATGGGATATATCAAAGTAACTGTTATAGGAACATCGCCGAATCAAGTTAATTACTATGGTCATAGGTTTGTTTACGAGGTGTTCAACGGATCTATACCCAATGGTCTTGTTATTAATCACATCAATAACGTAAAGACTGATAATCGATTGGAAAATCTAGAACTAGTTACCCAACAGGAAAATGTAGGAAAAGGACGAGGTGGTGGTATTAATTTTAGATACCCAATAAAACCTGTTATTTCAAAAAACCTCGAAAAAGATGAGGAGATTGAATTTAAATCGATTACAGCTGCGGCGAAATATTATAAGATAAATTCCAGAACAATAAAATTTATAGCTGATGGAGTATTGAAATCAACTTTTTCAAGCGAATACGATGCTAGGATTGGTTTTAGATATGATGATCAATAATATTTTGTAATTCGGTTTTAGTCAAGCAATGATGAGCAAATGCTATGATATCATCGTGATTAAATTTTAGCGTCGTTACTGCACTTTCATTAATTTTATTTTTTTCTGCTTCTGTTATTAATATTTTATGAGAATCACCTTGCATTACAATAACATCAACACTATAACCCAACAAACATTTTCTTACCGCTTCGGCTAGTTCGTTGTAATTTACTATATTAACATTTTGGTGATATTTTATCTCATCAGTCATCTTATAATAATAAATTAGATAAAATATATTATAATAATGGATTTGATGAAACGACTTGCTGAACTCTACGAAGAAGATACTAGCGACAAAGTCACCAGCGACAAAGTCACCAGCGATAAGGTCACATTTTCCAAAGATTTTATAGACAAATCTATTGGTTATAGTGAAGATGATATTTTGTATAACAATGAATCTGATGATGATGGTGAAATAGTCACTGTTGCTGACAGATCAAATTACAGCAGATCAACAACTAAACGGTATAATGTCAAGTATCACATTGCTAAACAAATAATAAAATTTAATTTTACCGTTGCCGAACAACAACTGTTTTGACAGCTAATCAAACCTTTCTTAAATATCAAGATTCCAGGCCGACAGAAAAATATCAAATTCGATTTCATATTCGTTAAAATTTTTAATCTAATGACGATCTCTAACGATCGTAAGCAGAAGCTAATATCATTATGTAAACCAGTAAAATGTAAATCTGTCAAACAAAAGTATGAGTTAATTTATAATAGCATTATATCATAATCTGCTTGGTTGGGATCCAACTGTTAAATTTATCACTATACCCACGCCATTTGACTAAACTTTTATCTCCTTTTTTCTAATCACTTTCTCGATAACAAAAACATCCTGCTCAGTTTTCTGTAGTTCTTGTTCATAAAAACTACCTACGATCGGTTCCCCTGCCAGATCTTTTAAAACGTACGTTACAGGTACTGTTAAAAGTACCTTATCAATTACAAATACTTCTTCGCTCCAGCTTGGAGTAAATCATTTTGCAAATACCTTTTTCATCAAAGAAATTCTAACTTTATCACCAACCTTAAATTTATGTCTGCGGTACATGTTTTCATTTGCTAATATCGGATTTTTAACAGCTTTTTTAGGTGTCATTTTGATGGTTCGATGTTTCGTGTTATTATATTCAACTACGATTTGAGAAAGGTCACCGATGTACCTGTTGGTGTTTTTAGCTGTCATATGTTTGTGTAATTTCTCGTTTAGCGTGCGATTAAATCTCTCAACAACAACGCTTTTACCTTCGTTGCCTGTAATATATTTTTTATATTATTTTGTTCTAGAAACTGTTCAAACTTTTTGTTAAAAAATTTGGATCCGTGATCAGTCCAGATTTTATTCGGTTTTCTTTCTGTACTCGTTATTATTTGTTTTAGCGCATCAGTCATTGAAGTCCCTGTCTTATCTGAAACAGGTACACTGAAAGAATATTTGCTAAAACATCTATAACATTAAACAAATACCTTTTTGGAGCGCCATCAGCGCCAACATTAAACTGAGCTAGATTAGATACATCCACCAAATCTATTGCCCAGATATCATCTACACCATTAGCGACAACTTTACGTCGTGGGAACTTTTTTTTTTAGGTCTGTGCAGCTCGACTGCAAGATCATCGTATACTTTTTTTCCAAGTCGAGACTCTCCGAGTCCGAGTTTATATTTTGCTCCTATCATTCCCTGAACAAATCTTCTATCAAAACGTTCTCGTAGATTTGTTGGCTTCATATCACGTAATTCGTCTAACATTACTTTATCACAATCTAATTTTGAGTTTTCATGATCACGATAACAGATATCATGACGCATTGCTATTGCATCCACTTGATTGTAAGGCTCTTGTCCTGGCAACGGATTGTCGTTTTCATCTAGTTGTTGATTTAGTGGATTCCACGGACCAGTATACTTATGACCTGGTAAAGTCCAACCGCCTTTTGGTTTTGGCAATTTTCCAATAATTTTATGTATATCTATACCTGACCCTATTATTTCTCTGTTGTTACAACATTGACAGTATGCGACAATTTTATTTTGTTCAAGACACAAATCTCTGTCAGAGTCACAGTTGCATATCATTATATATTTTTAATCGTCGACTAAAATAATATTAGGGTAGCCAGATCCTAGCGACAGTCGCTGGAGACACTATCGCTGGGGATGTCGCTGGAGATACTATCGCTGGGGGCGTTTTCTTTAAAAATGTATTTTTTCTTTTTCCACAGACTACACAATAACTTTTTAATATTATCCTGTTGTTTTTTGTTTTTTCTGTTGTTTCATTAATATTTTCTGTTTTAGTTCTACACTTGAGACAGTATGTTGACATTATTATACTTGTAAGTTTAGATAAAATTAATTGCGATCTCATCATTAGCGTGAGAAGGTTGCTTGTCAAACTGTAAAATAAATTTTAAAAAATTAACATTTCTGCTCATCTGTTGGATAAACATAATACAATAATATCCACAAGCAGACGTTCCAACAGGTTGGAGTTGATTTGATGAATAATATATCTTTTTAAATTTTTTGTTCATATACTTTTTTATTACATCGCTTGGAGGAAGTCCAAACGAGTCAAAATAATTATTATTATAAATTGCTACCCAATGTGTGCCGGATCCGTCATTGAAATCTTGTATATTAATAACACACGAACTTACAGCTGATGGTGATTTTATTCCTGCGAGCTCATCTTTAGAATAAACTCCGTGAAATCCAGGAACCGCTTTTAACTTATCAATGATATCAAAATTACTCAACGGGGTCGACGAGTTCCTGGTAATGTTAGACCACGTCCGATTCCTAAAAGATTTGGCAGCAGACTTCCCGCTAGTCCCGCCAAAAGTGGAGCGAACGGAATAATTCCTCCTTGTTTTGTTTGATTGAATATGCATTTGCACTTTGGTGTTGGTGATTTTGTTTTTGTTGTTTTCTTTTTTTTTTTGTTGTTGGTGATTTCTTTTTCTTTTGTGGCATTATAATATATTATTTACATAAAATTTACAATTTTTTTATTCCACTTCCACGAATTATACCATTACCTTTGACTGCTTTCTCCGTTGCGCCAGATATTGCTCCAGACGCTGCTGCTATTCCTAATGTGCCTAAGACTGGTAAAAGTTTAGGTATTATTGTACTAGTTAATACTGACAATGCCGGACCAAGAAAACCACCTTCTTTTGCCATCGCTGTCATTTGTGCAGCACTCAAATTTAAAACAAAAGTTTTTTTACGATCACACATTTTTACTTGATTTTTTTGTTAGCATTAATTTTGTTAAAACACCATCAGAAATATTAGGATTGATTTTTAATGATACCTGTTCTCGCTTTGCAATAGCAGCTACTAATTTTTTGACCTGACCATCAGTCAAGTATACTTCTTTTACAATATACCTTGCCATTTTATATAACAACTGTAGATTAAACTTGAACTGTCATTTTACCTCCAATAGAATCTACCGTGATAAATCTATCACTAATAACTAATGCGTATACGTACAACGGCGCTACTGGAACCGCCCCAAGTGTCCAGGTAATTTCAATATCCGCTGTGCTGTCTACAGCTCGCTCGTTATGTTTACTAACATCAAAATTAAATATAGGATAAAGCGTACGAAATTCCTCTGCTGATATTTGAGTTCCATCTTCAACATCTTGATATTTTTGCATTGCGTCAAGCAGGTATATGTACGGTCGAGAAATATTTTTATTAACGTCATCAGCAAAATTGCACTCGATAGCTCGTTCTGGATATTGCTTTGAATTTAATCTAGCGTATATTCGTCTGACATCAGCGTGGTCAAATATTGCATTATTTTGTTGTTGGTTTCCTCGTCGAGCGTGCTGTTGAAATACGACAAAGATATTTCTCGGCAGTTGTTCGCTTGATGTTGTTGTGACCCTCCATGTGTAGTCAGTAGTATTTGGAACCGCTGTCTGATATATTTTATGCTGCTTAAAGTAAATTCTGTTCGTATGCTTATCAAGCGTACTATTTAATTCTGACATTTTAGTGATTGATGGTGTTATACGTGGCATCCACAAAGCGAGTTTGTTTATGATAAACTGTACATCAGCCCCTACAGATCTAAACAAGCAATCGTTTTGGTCTGCTCGATCTAAAATAAGCGTATGTTTTACTCCGCGAAATACTTTATCATAATCGCGACAAAAGCCGAAAATTGTGCTTAGCGGAAGCATCATTGTAATTTGACGTGATCCTGCTGCAAGTTTTCTTCGCCTAGCAAAGCCTTCGTTATAACGTGGATTTCTCACGTCAAGTGTGTTAAGAAGTAAATTTAACATTGCAGTACCGTCTGCAGCTGCTACTGGTGGCGTTATATTTAGATTATTAAAAGCTGCTGTAAGAGAAACTCTTGTAGCGTTTGCATTAGCATCTGCAGCAGGTGCGACAATATCTAGTGCAGCAGCATTAGCAATGAAAAAATTTCTCACAATTACAGCATTTTCATCAGCATTAGCTCCATGTACTATAGCGCCTCTCTTTAAAAATTCTGTTGATTCAGCTATACCCCGTCGAGTATCTTTAAACCACATCATATTAGTTGCAGTTGATCTCGAGTAATCGTCGGAAAACGAAATAATATTTAAAATTGTACTTGCATCTTGTAGATGATTTGAAATATCTTCTATAGTTTGATTGGCCAGTTGATATATAGCACTTTTGAATAAACACCAGCCGTTATTTATAAGAGCTACTTCTGTTCCAACTGCAAATGCAGCAGGTGGATTGGCTACTGTCATAATCTGACCACGAACTTCTAACATAGCCTTATGTGGCAGTAGAAATACATCTTCGTCTCTGGTGTTAAAGGTTCTAATACCAGTTTTATTTGGTTCGTTAGAATTTTCATCAAGGTACTCAACAAACTCGAATTCTGTCACATCGTTGTCGATGTCATAAGTTTCTGTTAAGTCGAGATAATTTTTAACAGACATTTTATTTTATTAGATTATACAAAATTTTATTGCGGCACTGTTACTTTAGATATTAATTTTTGTATGATCTGCTCGCCCTTTGGTGATAATAATTTTTTTGTTGTTGTTATCATAGCTTTTTGAGTTTCTTTTGTTGGAGCGATTTCTGAGATAACTTGTTTTATTTCAGATGTAGTCGGTGGATCACCTTTTATTTTATCAGCTATTTTTTGTCCCACCGCAGTCCCAGCGGCAGATGCAGCCCCAGTTGCAAAAGCTTTACCCGCGTCAATAGCAATTGGTGCAACTTTACTTGCTAGTCCTGGAATACCTTCAATAACTTTAGTGAATATATTTCCAAAAAATCCTCCTACTATTTTTCATCGATAAACTTTTTTTCTTTGTTTCATTATATTTGATGTTGCATAATTTTTACTTTTGCTCGCGTAGATGTAAATAATAAGTTACAACTTCATTACTAACATGTAACTGTTTTCCTGATTGATCTGTTAACTGCATCCTTATACTTGATATTTGATCTTCAACGTTTAAAGGATAATATATAATATGTCGTGGAGTTATTTGCATGAGAGAACCTGGCGGGACTTCAGGTGAGAAACTGTAAATCGTTTGACCTTTGCTACCTTTTGATGTATAAGAGCCAGAAGCAATAGAGCAATTTACTAATATTGTATTTACTTCTGTTATATTTGCTGGCAGTTCACTGTCATATTAATAGGCTGATCAAGTGCAGTGTAAGTTTTTTCAGTAAATCCTAACAGTTGTGCAATACTTCTTTCTCTTGGTTCAAGATTGATTGCTATATTTTTCAAAGTTATCCTAGTTCGCAATGTGTTATAATTTGCTGCTAATTCAAAATTATCAGCCACACCGTCAGCTTTTGTTATGAGCTCTTTGATCGTCTTGTTTAGATCTTCAATATTATAAGCTCCTTGCGGAAATTTTATTTTTTTTTGTTGTAGATATTGGAGATGTTGTAATCATAGTAAAACACATTTCATCGTTAACATCATTTTTCACGTTAGGTATAGCATTCCAGCAAGTACAAGAAATTAATCCAATTTCATATTGTTTTGTAGGATCTAGTTGTATAGGTGGAATATAATTTACTGAAAAATTTGCGCTATCTTCTGTAGACTCGCTAGAGTTTAGTAATAATGTTGTTTGCATTCCTTTTATATTATATCATTTTATAAAATTAAGTCGCGGTGTAAAGTTTCATATTCGTCAGATGTTAATAATTCACTCGATCTTAGATGATCAAGTATGTCAATGAATTCATTATCAAGTTCAACATTAACATTCCCAGCTTCCTTTGATGATATTAATAACATTAATCTACCTATCATTTCATTAGTTGAAGTAAATACTTTTATACCAGTTCCTGTTTTTTCTTTTCTATATTTTTCTACACGAGATTTATTGAGTTTATCAAATTTTCTTTAAAAACTCCACCCTTTACCAAAAGGTTTTGCTCTACTATTTTCTGCTGTTTTTTTAAACGTGAGAGCAATGACACCGTTTCTCATTCTTTCATAAAGTGGAATCATATTATTAATCTCTGTAACCATGTTTAATTCATCTTTAGCAGCAGCTCCGTCATTAAATATTACATCTAATTTATCGATTAATGCTTGATATTCTGCATCAGTCATCAATACCCCATATATTTTCTTTGTTTAAAAAATCATCATATTCACTACCTTTTATCTCATCATTTGCTCTTTTTGTAAAACAAAGTCTTTGATCTCCAACTTCCATAAACTTTACAGTAAGCTCACCAACTCTTTGTTGCTCCTCTTTGATATCTTTTATATCTCCTGATAAACTTGTTATAATATTTGTTATTCCTTGCGTTGTTAACTCTGCTAATCTTCGCTCAAGTTCCAGTGGATTGTTTATCAATCGATCTGTTTCAGCTTGTCTAACCGCAGGATCAGCTATATTTGCTGTAAGTGCCTCAATCAGTTTTCTTTTTTCTTCATCAGATCTAGTAACAAGTTTTGCAGCAGCTGCTTCCTGTTGTTCTCTAACAAATCCAACCAAACCTTTTTCCAGTAGTTGTTTAAGTTCTTCTTCTGACAGTGGTTTAGTTTCAGGTTGTTTACCTAATAATGCTTCAGTAACCGGCTTGAAAATTGTAGCTGTTGTTTCTGTAGCAGTTACTTGCCCACGTCGCGCTTCTTGTACTTTTTGCTTAAGTGATGCTTGAGATTGAGCAAGTTTTTTTAGGTCTTCTATGTGTTGTCTGTATCTTGCTCGTTTGTCCATTATTATAATTATAAATTTTATAAAATTGAAACTCTTTACTGTAAGTAAGTGTCAATACAACAGCGAAACATTTTAGTTGGATCATTTGTAAGTTTATCAAACAAGAAAAAGTTAAATTTATCTTTTGTAGCATTACGGTAAAGTTCAATAAACTTATCTTTTGTCACGCCACCGCATTGCTCGCTTGCAATATTTCTAACGTCAACATTATCCAGTCCTGGAAATAAAATAAAACAACCCGTATTTCGCCTAATAAACCTGTCAACATTATAAAATCCTTGAGCGAGATAAATAGAATTACACTGTTTGTTACGTGACAGTGAGAAATATGATCTTATTTTGTTCATCTCCATGTTATTTAGCGTAATATCATCAAAAACTACTATCTTATGTTCATCTGCATCAAGTTAATTGACTGGAATAAGATCTTCTGGCTGCCTAATTATAAAAAAATCTTCGCCAGCTTTAAGATCATCACGAAGTTTTTCATTATACTCACTTAATAACTCATATTTATCTTGCTGTGGATTGATTGTGTATATATAAACTCTATCGTAGTTAAAATTATCACCAAAAAGCAAGTTCATAAGTAAATTTGTTTTCCCCGATCCAGTTCGCCCAACAATAAGATAATGACAATCAGGAAGTTCATTGTTATGTTTATGCTTCACTAGTCTCTCTGTATCAAAGTTTAATATCGACGATTTTGCCATTTTATATAATATTAAACTAGTGTTGATAATTTTATCTAGGACAGTAAATAATAAGTTATTATACAAAATTTGGAACATTATTAGGAGATTTATCCACAGGTGACTTATCCAAATATGAAACTCTTGATCGACTCAAAAATGAAATCAATAATTTACTAAATCTTACCAGCGTAGATCCAGATGAAGTCGTCATTTTCCAGGACAAAGAAGGACGATTAAAGACGAGTAACGTAAAACTGTCAGATGTAGTTGTACGAAATCCAAGTGGGAATATTGTTATGACACAAAACAAGATTACAGATCTTGGAAACCCAACTGAGGATGGGGATGCTGTCACTAAAAAATACGTCAATGATTGGGACGCTTCAATTACTAATGAAATCACAGCGCTCAAAACTGATTTTACCAGTCACGTGAACACATTTTTAAGTTTTCGCAGAAACATAAACAAAATTAGAGATGAATTGTTTGGAAATCCATCAAATGTTAGCATTACACTCGCTAATATTAACACAAATCTCAATGATATTAACACAAAACTCAATGATATTATTAGTGGAATTCCTAATATTGTTGAGAAAACAAATATGATTAAAATACCTCACAAACATATTAAAAATATTGTGTATACTGTTGCATCTGATTTTACTAGGTGGACACCAAAATATAATTCTATTAAATATATTGCAGAAGTTACCGGTGTGTATAGATTGTCAGTGCTTAGCAGTGCAAAGTTTAGAATATCTCCCAAATATCCATCTCATCTTCTAAATAATGACTTATCTGGAGTATTATCTGTAATAATAAACCAAAATTCTGAACAAGAATTTATACTTGAACCAGTTGATAAAACTTTACAATTAGCGAATTTTCTCTGGTGTTTGGAATTTATAGTTGAACAAAAATCTTTTATTTTGATTAGCCAAACATAGGACTATGTAAACTAATATTATAATGAAAAGAAGTATAGTTGATTTCAATCATATTTCAAAAGATATTCCAAAACAAGATGTAGACGCATTAATACAATATTATAAATATTATCATAAAAAACTTTGGTGTGTGAAACAATGTTATATTACAAGATCCTTCGAGTAATATCTTATCTACCCTTGTTAATGACCAGTTCTGGTATAATTTCAAGTGGGGTATCATTAAATCCTTTTTTGTTAATCATATCCGCTATTGGTGTTTCACTTACAGCGGCGTGTAAAAAAGTAGAACCAAGACTTTTGATAAAAAAGCACGGTTGTTTAACATCAATTAAAACTTACAAGAAACTACTTGATCAGATCCGGTCTTACCTACGAGGAGTTAAATATAATATGGATGATTTATTACGTGAATTTCGTATTATTGACAATATGTTAACAGACATTCTACCAATGAGGGTTAGCAAGTATGAAAAAAAATATCACAAAAAATATGAGTAACATAAAATTTTATCTAAACTTAAGATATAATATAACTAAAATAATATCATTTTCATTCTAATGCTAGTTTAATTTCCGCCTTGTTAACTGAAACGTTCTAATGCACAGTTTAATTTTCATCCTGTTATCTGATAAAAAAATTTGTGGTAAAATCTATTTGCCGTCTTTAGAATAATCATATTCCACACATACGCTGTTCTAACAAATTCGTCACTTCTGTTGACAGAGCTTATGGCATTCCAACACCTGTTGTTTTGTCTGGTTACAAAATATCTGTCTACATAGTAGTAGTAGAGGGAAATGAGGGGTTTGGCGGGGGTGGGGGAGGAGGTGTGGGAAGGGGGTGGTGGGCCAAAACTCTCATTTCACTCTACTACTGTAGGGTCAGTTAATGCTAATATTAACGCTATAAAATTTGACGCTCTATTTAAAAAAGTAGGGTCCCATAATGCTAATTACCATAGATGTAATATTATCGCTTAGTTTAAATTTTATTTACAATTTTTCAGTTTCCGCGAAGGTCTGTATGAGTTTAAATAATTTCAGTACTACTTTAAGTCTTGGTAACATTTTAAAAAATTATTTATGGATTATTTTCAGTCTCCGCTAAAGCCAGGTGCAATTTCAGAATTTAGTGCTACACTTCGTCTTTAACAATTTCTAACGACCAATACATATGACTAGTTACCAGTTGCCATTCAAGTCCGCTATTTTTTCTGAAATTTAGTGGAATATTTTAAGTCAAGGCAATCTGAACACAATCTTCCAGAGTTTTTCTCAATCTCTACTATGGTTTGGGAGATTTTGGTAATCTTAGTTCTACTTTTAGACTAAGCAAATATAACAGGGTTCCTGCAGACTTAACAAAAACAAATTTCATGACTTTTCCAAACCTTTTCCAGGGCCATTTCATAAAACTCAAGGACTGCGCTATTTTGCATTGTCAAGTAAATGATAATAAAGAATAACATCTTTCAATTTAAAATAAGAAATAAGTTAACAACAAATATATTTAATATGTACTTTTTAAATTTACATGGGCTAGCACACTTTGACTTTATCTAGTAATTCATGTCATAATCCAATGATCAATGTAATTTGTATTGAAAAGGAAAAAGGAAACAATTCTTAGTAGTCTTTGTATGTGTTCTTATTTACAATATTAACAAAACACATTACTTTCCAGTTGCTTTCTTTTATTTAGTGAACTACACCTGAAATCATGTGATACTTCCATTAGGAGAACTTACTCTTATTATATGAATTGAAACCATTTATCGATTGTAATTTTATCATTTTATTTAATCGGTTCTCGGTGCTCTAATAAAATTTAAAGTAATCAATTTCTTAAACTCCATTGTCACAAATTCCATGACTTTTCCAAAACCTTTCAAGGTTTTGACAAATTCCATAACTTTTCAAGGCCCTTGAAATTTATTTTTTAAATTCCAAAAATTTTTTCCAGGATTCCATGACCTGCAGGAACCCTGATATAACTTAATCTACTGCGATAAGTTTAGTCTCCGTCATATTCTGGAACAATTTCGTATGTCTAGCGTTACTTTTAGTCAGTCACTTGAATATTAATGTTCCAGATTTTCTTAATTTCCACTATAGTATTGAACAATGTCGCAATTTTAGTATTAATTTTAGTCTAAACCAATGTAAATTAATGTTCAGGGATATGTTTATTCTCGGTCAAGTTCTGGGATAATTTCGTCATTTTAGCGTTACTTTTAGTCACATCCATTTTGGTGTTAGTCTTTTCCTTGATTAAAACTATTTATAGCATCATTATAAATATGCAAATTTATGAACACCATCAACAGATTTCAAGTCTATGTAATGCTTTATATATAACTCTAGGTTTTAAAGTAATATATGTCGGTCTCTATGTCTCTATTTTATAGGTGCCTCCCTAGAGTCGTAGTGCTAGCTGCGCGTATTTAGGACAACTAGGTCAGCTCCTTGCTACACTGTTACCAAGTGTCCAGTACCGTGACGTCATGTTACCTGGGCCATTTTCTTTTGTCGCTATACAGTCCCAGGTTGTGCTAATACAAAATTCCCTTTGACGCTATAGTGTCCCATGCTGGTTTTTAATGATAACTCCCATTGACGCTATATCGTCCTCCTTCACTACTGACGTGGTATAGATTCTCCTGATGTTGAAAGTATTAATCGCAAAGGAGTCTGAGATTAAATATTTGTTCTGTGGTGCTCCCTC
This sequence comes from Potamilus streckersoni, assembly GCA_016746295.1. Classification (NCBI taxonomy): domain Eukaryota; kingdom Metazoa; phylum Mollusca; class Bivalvia; order Unionida; family Unionidae; genus Potamilus; species Potamilus streckersoni. The sequence continues at coordinate 747,299 of JAEAOA010000551.1, read as the reverse complement.
CTGCTCGGAAGCCTACAAACGCTTCAGCAATAATTTTCTCTGCTTGAGGTTCTAGTCTGTTGAGAATTATCTTCAGCATCCCTTTGCTCGGGTAACTGATCAAACTGAAGGTACTGCAGTTTTGGCATAGCTATTGGTTTCCTTTCTTGTGGAGCACTATGACCAAGGATGGAGTCCATATTGTAGGCCATGCTCCTGTCTGCCACATCTTGTTGCAGGTTGTTGTTAGAATGTGAATATCTCTTCTCCTCCTGCTCGAATGAGCTCTGCTGGTTTACTACACCTTTCTTTAGTGACCTCACTGCAATTTCTACTTCACAAAGCATGGGGTTGTCATCAACTTTTTTTGTGCCTGAGGGCAATTTATTACTTTTGGCTCTCCTTGGGTCTTATGATTGTACGACTGTGAACAGTATTCTGTCCATAGCTTGAGGATGTCTTGATCTTTTGTGAGGCATTTCCCTTGATTTGTCGTGAATGATGGTAGGTTTTCCTTGTGTATGGGTTGTGAGATCTTTCACAAGTTAATATGCCAGAGACAGACGTGCCCGAAATTCGAGATTGATAAATATTTTTTAATCAAAATTGTAATGAGCTGTAAAGATATGCAAATTAATAATAATGATACTACTAATACGTACATAGCATTTATTATTGTTGTCATTAATAAAAATAATTTTGCTTTTTAAAAAAAAACAGTTTTCATTCTATAGATTTCGAATTTCCGACACCTCTGTCTCTGTCTCTCTGCGTCTCAAAATTCTGCCCGATGATTTCCGATTGATTCTTAAAGTACACTGTATTTAATCAGGCAACAATTATTTTCTCTCTCTTTCTCTTTCAAGTACCATATATATATATATATATATATATATATATATATATATATATATATATATATATATATATATATATATATACATTCTAGTGTGTTTAATCTATAAGTTTCTCTAAAGCATCTTCAGATATAAACTCGCAGTGAGGTGTTGTTTTTTTTTTTAATCATAGGTTAACCGGCAGTTTTGACGAGAGGCTGAACTGTAAACAAAATAGTGTGTTATGGGTCACAACTAGTCCTACGTGTAAGACGTATCACATGTTTGTTTCAGTGCTACGTCTTACTACCTCATTAAAGGCCTTGTGTAGCATGTTTCGAAATAAACTGACATAGGAACGAGTAGTCAGTTTCAGAAGCATCTCGTACACTTGGCAGTCAATACGGTTACTCTCCCACAAATTATAATATGTAGTTAACATACTTTACGGTGTTGCTTTTAAATCAAAATCTGACGCTAGCAAATGGACGCATTTTCATGTTCCGTTGACATAAATTTGAATTTATTGAAATGCGATGATAGTCGAGGTATGCCGAAGCTTGTAAAGTTGGTTCATGGGTGGGATATATTTATTAAACGAAACGTTGCTTACAATTCAAATAGGCATAATATATTGTTATTTGTTTTGTTACAGAATAATATTTCAACTTAATCCGATTTCGGCATTTTCCTTTCATTTCTTTCCTGCCAACGAAACTTGAAAACAGGTCCATTTCTTTTGTGAGAATATGAATTTATTAAAGAAAAGATAGAGTAAGTAAAGTTTTACTAAAACATTATGATTTTACTTTGTAGAAAAGCGTCGTTATTGGTTGTCAATTATGTGATATATTATTAAAAATTTGACTTTCGTTACGATGTTAGTTAACATCTAAACACGATACACAGCGCCGTTTCTTAGGCAGTAACACACCACAAAAGTCTGCAATATTATCAATAAAGCACGACGAAATTTTATCTTGCTTTATTGATAAAACTGCAGACTCCTAAGGCAATACCGTTATTAAGGTGATTTCATGTTGTTAGAAATTTCGTCGTGCTTTAGGCCCCACTGCAGACTCCTGTGGTAAGATGCACAAAACGTAAATAACAGCGACAAGGTTACAACATATTTCCGGGTGCCATCATATCTGAGTACTCGATATGCTGTATGCTAAAGTACATACAGACAATAAAATCATAATGATCATATTTTGAAGAATAAATCCAAACAAAAAATACTTGAGACTAAGTTAAAATTACTGTAGAAAAAGAAATGACATGAATAGTCTTAAGAATAGACTGGACTAACTACTAACCCGGAAGTGTTAATTTGACCATTTGACCTTAAAAACAAGGAAGTTTTGAAAGCTGGATAACTGTCTGAAATATGACAACTCTCTACGACACTACTAAATATTCGATCTTTATTTAGCATCAGAGGTGAATTTTACAGATAAAAGGTAACAATTGTTGCAGTGTTTCTGCTTCTCTGAGGCAAGTTGCTAATTAATTTGCCGTTTAGATGAATATACATTAATAGAGTTTTAAACTAACCAGTCACAGGCACTCTTTTTTATCAGCAAAAAAAAAAAAAAGATAAAAAAAGAAAAGAAAACTATACACATTAATCACGAATTATTTAACTTTTGTTAATTAATAGAAGGTGAGTGTGTGTGTGTGTGCTGTTAATTAATACAAGGAGAGTGTGTGTGCTGTTAATAGGATTCTGTTGTTTGTAGTCCGAGTTTCCTTTGACCCTCGACACCCCATTTTTGATATTTGTTGTATTTTTTATGTTGGGGTGTAAAATTGGGTGTCAAGGGTCAGAGGAAACTCGGACTATGTTGTTTTGTTGTTTTTTTTACTGACAGAAACGACTGTCTGTCGAATGCAGTATGATAAGATAAGGATCCCACTGTTCCTTTACTCTTTAGTGGAATTGTAAGACCTGATCTTGAATATTTTTCATCATTCTGGAGGCTTCATACCCAGGGCCACAGGGGCTCTTTTGTAGCTATAATGCCATTTTTCAACACACTATAGGCTATACACCGGAGGGCAATGGTATCGTGGGTCGTGAAGTTTACAGTCGGCGAATATGTAAAAATACTTACCTTGAATATATTTTCTATTTGTTATTTTGCTCTATATTGAAATGCATTTAATTTTCAGTGTAAGTCGGATGACTGCTGATCAATTAACAGACACCATATAGATTCCCAGTTGTGCAAGGGTGTTTATGGTGACTCTAATATCATGGTATTACAGAAGAAAAATTTTATGTTGCATTTACTTGTCCTAATCTCAGAACTTGATGTATATTTTGCACAAAATTTATATCAGCTTGAAAAATGGATGCTACTTCCATGGAACTTGTTCTGCCACCTGCTATAAAGTCTTAAATTGAGTACAAGAAAGTTTTAAAGTCAAAACCATTCAATTGCTGAAGTCACCAGAAATCAGCAATTATCCACACTTCACTTTTTTCACTATTATTTGTAACCATAGATTTGATCTTTTGGTTGTTGACAAGTACAGTAATCATGTAATCTGGCTTGTATAACATCATTGGCAAGTTATCAGACAACAGACTGGTTAACTGATTTGTTAAAGTGATAATGGTCTTAAAAAGATATAGATTCTGGGGTACTGCCATTATTTGAAAACAGTGATATTCATGGGTGTATTTTTAAAATAGTGTACTTGTCAGCCATCCTGAAATCTTCCTAAATCAAAAGGAAATGCAATATTTGTAACTTTCAGTCATATGGTGTATATATATATAAGTACAAATTAGGTGGTGGTATGCAGAAAAATTAAAAAATTAAATCCTAATGCAGTGATACCATAGAATCCACGATATCATAAGAATCTACCATACATGATGGCCAATATGACCAATGGATGAAGAGCCAGGGCATGCCCTGGTAAGAACCACTATCCCACGAGAAGCTAATGGCAAGCTTTCTCTTGTGACAGCATTGGCTGAACCCGAGACATGAACCCATGCAGATAAGGGCTCATTACATAAGAAATTAATGGTACTGGTCTCTGACTAGTGGGATATGGAGTGGGTCCAACCTTTAACAATATAATAATAATATTATGGTAACAATTGTTATAATAGTAACAATATTGTTACAGGATGGACATCCAGCCATCCATCTATTTACAGGTGCTCTTCATTTCTTTCTTTTTCTTGAGCCAGAACCAGACCAAGTTCTTTCTGAGCTTAAGAGAAATCTATACTTTTACCCTAATATAAGATATTTTGTCATGCTACAGTTTGCTGGGTTACTGAGCCAAAATAGAAAAATCATAGTTTATGTCGAACTAATAAGAAAACTTGTGTGGAAAGATTATTTTGTTGTTTGGAAGTTATGTTTTATCAACAGAATATTGACTATGCAACTTTTGCAGTTGGTTTTTCACAATCACTTCTTGAGGATATACTGAAAGTAACTCCAAAAGTTTTCCATTGGTGCATTTTATTTCTTGGCTCTCTTTGGTCCCTGGAATCCTGGGAATGTACATATTGGTACATTCACCCCAGGAATCCTGTGCGCACATACATATTGGAGCCTGGAATCTTGTGAATAAATATATATATATATATATATATATATATATATATATATATATATATATATATATATATATATATATATATATATATATTGGTTCCATTGGTATCTTTAATCCTGTGAATATGCATATTGGTCCATTTGGTCCTTGGAATCCTGTGAATGTACATATTGGTCCCATTGCTCCGAGGAATCCTATGAATTGACATATTAGTCCCTGGAATACTGAGAATGTAGATATTGATCCTAATTATTATTAGTAAGATATTGACTTTAAGCGAGCTTACAGCTTCAAACCCTGGCTGAGTCATACCAAAGATTTATAAAAATGGTACTCATCATTTAGAGGTTTGTGTTAGGACTGGTTGGCCTATTGTCAGGATAATGTGACTGGGTGAGACATGATACTACATGTCTGCGGCATGTAATGCCCCAGTGCTATACATCACTATAAACTGTAGCCTAATTGTAGATTTTACACTGACTTAAAGGGTAGCCTATTTGCAGATCTCTAACCTTAACTGTAATCTATTTCAGCAGATTTTACACACTGTATCTGGGTGTATTGTGATGCAATAGAGATAGCCTTCACCTGAAGTTACATAGAGTTGTTGGAGATTTCACTGAAATCTGCACTACCTTATTTTCTTTTTCTTTCAGGAGTACAGGTTTGTTGAGTGTCATCAAGGCTTCTGTGTGGTATAATGCCATCACAAGGAAAAAGTGTACTTCCTCCACCACCTGGAGGTCGTAGAGCACCACCTCCCCCAGTATGTAGCTCAAGCTTTTTATTCATATGCTGTCTGAAGTTGTTTGGATAATTTTAGTGATGTAATCCACTGATCTGTCCAATTGTTTGTACTAGTGTAATGCTGCTACAGTATTCTGTACTAGAGTAATGCTCCTACATTGCTTTGTACTGGTGCAATACTCCTACATTGTTCTTTACTAGTGTCATGCCTCTACATTGTTCTGTACTAGTGTATAATATTTTCTCACATATAAGACGCACCCAATTATAAGACGCACCCGTATATAAGATGCTGGGTTTCACAGTTTGTGTAATTTTTTTTACATAAAACGCACCCATATATAAGACACGGATTTTGATGATTTCTGTAAACAAAAAGTACAAAAGATGCACTCGGCCTAGCCATCTGCTGCACTGAGCAATTTATATCCAGTGGTTTCCTTTCCTTTATCATAAATGAAAATTTGTAAAATGTTTCATCACCTGTCGGATGTATACATGGCTTCAATACCATTTTTAGTTTAGATCAAAGAATTGTCTAAGGCAGGACCACAACAATTATTGTTTATTCTTATATTCTTATTTGCCACCAATACAATAGCAGATGGATTGAGTACCTGGTATCTAGATTCTAGAACAATAAACGCCAGATGTAAAGGCAACTTCATTGATCTGCTAGGTCAAGTCTTCAGCAGTGGGATTAGTACCGTACATAGACCAATAAATGATCAATATATGTGGTTAGCATATATAAATGTGAGAATATTCTCTTGTTACCAGTATATATTACCAGTATATATAAATGAGAGATCAATTTGCTTAGCATTTTTAAAATTGTCATGATGCCAACAACAATCATACACTTTAAATTAGACTTCATCAAGTTTGCCAAGGGGCAAGGCAACAGAGCTGCTGGATGAGAATATGGCTACAGCGAGAAAATTGTACATGATTGTTTTATGACAGTAGCTGTGTCGTTTCAATGATCGCAATCAAATTGAAGGTTCAAATTATTGCTATAAAAATGAAGATCACAGACTTTTCACTCATATAAGACACACCTAATTATAAGACACACTAGTATATAAAATGCTGGGTTTGACGATTTGTGTAAAAATATTTTACATAAGATGCACCCACATATAAGATGCGGGGTATGTAAAACTTACTGTAAAAGACATGTCTTATATACGCAAAAGTATGGTAATGTTCCAACATTGCTTTGTACTAGTGTAATGCCTCTATATTGTTCTGTACAAGTGTAATGCTCCTACATTGCTTTGTACTAGTGTAGTGCTCCTACATTGCTTTGTACTTGTGAAGTACTCCTACATTGCTTTGTACTTGTGAAGTACTCCTACATTGCTTTGTACTTGTGTAATGCACATACATTGCTTTGTGGATGTGCAAGGCTCATACATTGCTTCAGCACCATTACAACTATATATACTTACCTAGCAATTGGAGTAAGCATTAAAAGGTTTCTGAAACAGATTCATTTATTAAATAACTAAGTAGGATATAATATTTTTATGGAATACAAAGTGGAGATTACTCAACTGATGCGACACACACCTTAAATACTAAGGGGAGATGACTTAGTTTGATACAACACAGCTGAAATACTAAGGGGTGATTACTCAGTTGATACACCACATAGCAGAAATCCTAAGGGGAGACTACTCAATTGATGAAACATTTATAATGTACATTACAATTGTCACTCATTAATACTTTGGTTGGTTGTACAGGTAGAACTGTCAGCGTCTGACCAGTTCTTCCCTAGACATGTTGAAGATGGTTTGAACTCTTTTTAGAATTGTACAGATTCATGCCAAATAGTCAGAATTGTACAGATTCATGCCAAATGGTCAGAATTGTACAGATTCATGCCAAATGGTCAGAATTGTACAGATTCATGCCAAATAGTCATAACAGTCATCCAAATAAACCTAAAATACCATGCCTTGTCTTGAGCTAACATCTTCACACCACCCTCCATATTTGGCTATTTAATGCTTTCATATGCTGAGTACAGTATCAACAATTTTGTCTATTTATCTGGTCAAAGAGCGATGGAAAACAGTGAAAATCATATTTTCATGCTTTTTTCATCTAATTTGTGTCAATTTAATAACTTTATTTGTGTCCACTTACATTTCAATCAATTAAATTGTCACCAAACATTAACAGTGCAACAAGCTTATATAAAGTGATTAAAATTCCATGTATTTGGAACCCAGTTGCAATTATTACAGCTAATTATTACATTGTGGAAGATTACAGACTGATTGTCAGTTAAGGTAAACATGTTTCATGTTTAATCATATGAAAATAGGAAGAGAGGGATTATGGTTTGATACAGGTCACTTATTTTTCATGTAACATACTGTTAAGGCAAAAAGAAACTCCTGCAACACTTATGCAAGTTCGACTTTGGAATGAGCCTATCCTAGTTTCCAAGCCAATACATACTCATGGATTTTCTTGCTGTGATTCACAGAATTGGGTATTTTTATGTGTAAAAATTCAGATTTGGAAATAATTATTATTTTTACTCACTAGTTGAATACTTTACACTCAGGTTATGGAGAGTGACATCGTGAAAAGTGCCAAATATCTGCGCCAAATCCCTAATATTATGCTAGATATAGTCTCATTTAATTTGTCTCATGATGCCTGAATTCTAGACAAGGCACAGGTCTGTGCCCTACATGTATATATATATATGTATTTTTGTTATGACTTTGGTCTTAAACTAAGTAAAAGAAAAGAGGAAAATATCAAACATTTTGGAAAAATTCCTCAAATAATTTATTTTCCAAGAAACTAAATGAAAATTTAAAAAGAACTTACTGTGAATTAAATCCCAATAGTACTAAAGTTATATCACAAGTTCAAATGTACGAAGTTCCAAATGAATTCCAATGGTATTTAAAATAAATTCCAGTATTGAACATATTAATGTGCCTATAGACTTGCATATGCTAATGTGCCAATATCATGGAATATGATGATGTGTTTAAAGTCTTTTGATGCATCACAGTAATATAGTCTATTTTCCAAAATATCCTTGTCTGAATTCACTATAATTCCATATTAATGTTGTAGTCTGAGAATATTATTGAGCAGTTTGTAATTTCTATGAATATTAATCCTCAGACAACTCATATTATTTGAATAGTTCAGGATTGATTTCATAAAGATTGTTAAGACCTATCGTAATGAGCAAAAGCATAAAAATTGAAAATGCTGCTTGTACAGCAGATGTTTATTCATAGACTCACAAAGTTTCTTTTGTCAGTGTCTTCCACTCAGCAGTTATTGGTAAAAACCCATTTCATACAGCATTTCCAAATATCAATCTCTCACAATTTTTTTTTTTAGGAATCAAGACTTTATTCTTCCTATGTACACAGTAGATGTTACTGATATTCTTTATCTCTTCCTATGTACATCAATTGCAAGAAGAAAGGTCATGTTATTTTTGAATGCTACAGATTTAAAAATAAGAAATAGAATAAAGACAGCGCTATTTCAGATGCTCTTATTTTTAAGAGATAGAAGTCATAGTCATGTATTGAAAAAAGGGCATAACCAATTAGCATTTTTCTACCGATTTCTGATTTCAGATGTTCGGCATGAAATTTTTCTGATTCGGGATGCAATTTGATTAATCTGAAATGCTGAATTAAAAGGTTTTTCAAATTAACTTTTTGAACTGTGTTATGTTTTGCACATTACGCCGACATCACAAGTTGAAGGTCATGACAGGACTATAGCAAAATGCAAAATATGTTAGATAGAATTTATTCATTGGTTTAACCATAATGATCTGTAGTACAGATAAGATTCTGAACTATCCGGAGCTGGAAATTTTTTGTGAGCATGCGCATTGGAACTAAGGGAGATAATTTTAAGGGCTTCAATCAGTAACTTCATTGTAACCATGAAATGACCTGTATAAATCACAGGTACTTGACACAACCTGTTCTGACATTGGACCCTCTCTGTAATACTATATAAGTATTATAGAGAGGGTCCAATGTCAGAAGGGGTTGCGTCGATTACCTGTGGTATAAATTCAACTTTATTATATTTATTATCCGAATCATTCATTCCTAACTTGTCCGACCCACTTCAATTAATCAGAATTTTTTACTACCTGGTGGAATCTGATTTCCGGATAAAAAGTCAGTTATGCCCTAATTGAAAGCAAACCAAACCCAGTCTGATTTTGTTATAGAGTATCTCAACCATTCATGTCGAAAGGTTCTATATCACCCATTAGTGGTTCTGCCAATCCTATCCCTATTAAAATTTTGAATGTCACAGGAGCTTCTCAGAGTCTTTTTATCAAGTCTTTTACTTTTTCTGAGAAGTCTTCTTCCAATGAAAGTGTTCTTATTCAGGGAGTAAAATGTGACTTTGTTCCTCTCCATTGTGCAAATTTTTCACGAGACCCATGACAGATAGAACAGTGGTATTCATTACTAGGCTTTGACATAGATGGAGATAAGGTTGTGGTTAAATACACTTGTAACTGATAAGCCTTGTTTGGATTAGAAAGTTGATTCTTTTGAAAAACAAATTTCTGATTTATACCCAGCTTGTGTAATCACTAGAGCTATGGCAAAGAAAACTCTTGAGAATGATGTTGATCAGGAAATTACCACTTTAACTGATACATTTTTTGGTCAGGCTTTTGAACAGATCACATTTTTCAATGTATGGATCAATTAAAATGTATTGATCACAGTGATCCTCTTTTTATTACTCATTCTCTTTATTCTAATCAGGATGACAAGTGACAATCATTCATTGTTGAAGAATAAGAAGGTCCATATATCTCCTGTTGTTTCAGATGCCTGTTTGTTATTTTGTTAACAATGGGGTCCTTTTGGAAATGGAAACCACCTGAGGTACTTGTTATAACATATGGTCAGTGAGCTTTCAGACTTTGAATTCAGACAAGGACATTCTTTTGTTATATTATTGAGTTAGCACAACTCCACACTACAGGCCACAAGCACATTAGCATATTTGAAACTACAGGCACAATAAATTCAGTATTGGAACTTTATTTGGAATACCACTGGAAATCAGCCAGAACTTTATGCATTTGAATTTGAGGCAAAACATTTGTGACTATTTGGGATTTAATTCACATTACTGTAAGATCTTTTTAAATTTTCACTTTGTGTTCTTGAGAAGTAAATTATTTGTTAATTTTTTTTTTAAAATGTTGGTTTTGACTCAGTTTTGCTACTTAGTGTAAGACCATAGAGTTGTAATGCAATAAAGAAGATATGACTTGTAGGTTAGATAAAAATGATATATGAAAATCTGATTGGTTGACTCATTTTTGCCATTTTTTTCTCTGCTAAACATCACTCAGAAAGGAAAAATCAAATATTATATATTATATACATTATTATGAAAACTTTTAGTTTTACATCTTTACTTAGCAGCAATTGTTATAAAAATTGGCAAAATGCAGCTTTAATTAACTGACCAGTTTAAATACATATGGTTTGAGCTGTGTCACTCAATGGAACTCTTGTTTTGCAAATCAGCATTTATTAATAGCAAGGAATAAACTTTGTACACAACGTCTGAAGTTACTAAATGGCAGTGATAGGTATATATTTGGTATATAAAATGCTGTATGTATTTGATAAATAAATGATGTATATCTTTGTACAAATGCTTGAATTGGTCAAGGCTATGGACAGTGTCCAGCCAAGTTTCTCCCATTCTTTTTTCCGTAACACATAGAGCTCCTTACTCCAATTCTCCAAATATTACGTATCACCACATTTACATCTATGTATGGTCCAAATCCTTGTATTACCACATTTACATCTATGTATGGTCCAAATCCTTGTATCAACACATTTACATCTATGTATGGTCCAAATCCTTGTATCACCACATTTACATCTATGTATGGTCCAAATCCTTGTAGAATGTATCACCACATTTACATTTATGTATGGTCCAAATCATTGTAGAATGTATCACCACATTTACATCTATGTTATGGCCCAAATCCTTGTATCACCACATTTACATCTATGTATGGTCCAAATCCTTGTAGGATGTATCACCACATTTACATCTATATATGGTCCAAATCCTTGTAGAATGTATCACCACATTTACATCTATGTTTGGTCCAAATCCTTGTAGAATGTATCACCACATTTATATCTATGTTATGGCCCAAATCCTTGTAGAATGTATCACCACATTTACATCTATGTATGGTCCAAATCCTTGTAGAATGTATCACCACATTTGCATCTATGTTATGGCCCACATCCTTGTATCACCACATTTACATCTATGTATGGTCCAAATCCTTGTAGAATGTATCACCACATTTACATCTATGTTATGGCCCAAATCCTTGTAGGATGTATCACCACATTTACATCTATGTATGGTCCAAATCCTTGTAGAATGTATCACCACATTTACATCTATGTTATGCCCTAATTCCTTGTAGGATGTATCACTACATTTACATCTATGTTATGGCCCAAATCCTTGTAGAATGTATCACCACATTTACATCTATGTTATGGCCCAAATCCTTGTAGGATGTATCACCACATTTACATCTATGTATGGTCCAAATCCTTGTAGGATGTATCACTACATTTACATCTATGTATGGTCCAAATCCTTGTAGAATGTATCACCACATTTATATCTATGTTATGGCCTAATTCCTTGTAGGATATATCACTACATTTACATCTATGTTATGGCCCAAATCCTTGTATCACCACATTTACATCTATGTTATGGCCCAAATCCTTGTATCACCACATTTACATCTATGTTATGGCCCAAATCCTTGTACCACCACATTTACATCTATGTTATGGCCCAAATCCTTGTACCACCACATTTACATCTATGTTATGGCCCAAATCATTGTATCACCACATTTACATGTATGTTATAGCCCAATTCCTTGTAAGATGTATCACCACATTTACATCTATGTTATGTCCCAAATCCTTGTATCACCACATTTACATCTATGTTATGGCCGAAATCATTGTATCACCACATTTACATCTATATTATGGCCCAATTGCTTGTAAGATGTATCACCACATTTACATCTATGTTATGACCCAAATCCTTGTATCACCACATTTACATCTTTGTTATGGCCCAAATCCTTGTATCACCACATTTACATCTATGTTGTGGCCCAAATCCTTGTATCACCACATTTACATCTATGTTATGTCCCAAATCATTGTATCACCACATTTACATATGTTATGGCCCAATTCCTTGTAAGATGTATCACCACATTTACATCTATGTTATGGCCCAAATCCTTGTAGGATGTATCACCACATTTACATCTATGTATGGTCCAAATCCTTGTAGGATGTATCACTACATTTACATCTATGTATGGTCCAAATCCTTGTAGAATGTATCACCACATTTATATCTATGTTATGGCCTAATTCCTTGTAGGATATATCACTACATTTACATCTATGTTATGGCCCAAATCCTTGTATCACCACATTTACATCTATGTTATGGCCCAAATCCTTGTACCACCACATTTACATCTATGTTATGGCCCAAATCCTTGTACCACCACATTTACATCTATGTTATGGCCCAAATCATTGTATCACCACATTTACATGTATGTTATAGCCCAATTCCTTGTAAGATGTATCACCACATTTACATCTATGTTATGTCCCAAATCCTTGTATCACCACATTTACATCTATGTTATGGCCGAAATCATTGTATCACCACATTTACATCTATATTATGGCCCAATTGCTTGTAAGATGTATCACCACATTTACATCTATGTTATGACCCAAATCCTTGTATCACCACATTTACATCTTTGTTATGGCCCAAATCCTTGTATCACCACATTTACATCTATGTTGTGGCCCAAATCCTTGTATCACCATATTTACATCTATGTTATGTCCCAAATCATTGTATCACCACATTTACATATGTTATGGCCCAATTCCTTGTAAGATGTATCACCACATTTACATCTATGTTATGTCCCAAATCCTTGTAACACCACATTTACATCTATGTTATGGCCCAAATCCTTGTATCACCACATTTACATCTATGTTATAGCCCAAATCCTTGTATCACCACATTTACATCTATGTTATGGCCCAATTCATTGTATCACCACATTTACATATGCTATGGCCCAATTCCTTGTAAGATGTATCACCACATTTACATCTATGTTATGTCCCAAATCATTGTATCACCACATTTACATATGTTATGGCCCAATTCCTTGTGAGATGTATCACCACATTTACATCTATGTTATGGCCCAAATCCTTGTAGGATGTATCACCACATTTGCATCTATGTTATGGCCCAAATCTTTGTTGGATGTATGCCTACTGCTTCAGCACATTTACATCTTTGTTATGGCCCAAATCCTTGTAGGATGTGTGCCTACTGCTTCACCACATTTTCATATATGTTCTGTGTAAACTGTTGTTTTTTTTACAGGATGTTTGCATAATAATGATGTAAAACAAACTATAAATATGTACATAAATTAGTGAATGATATTTACATCGTAATATGATGGAAACTGATGAAGAAACAGTTTGTGATCACAAGTGATTTTCAAGAATTCTTCTGGCCTCTGTTTATGTTTGAGGCCATTGTTACATACACATTATATTTCAAGTTAAAATAACACTGTCTGGTTTTGGGTTGATGATGATTTCATAACAGTTATTATGGTTTCAGGAAATAGAAAAGATGGTTGTCACATGCTTTTGGTACGATTTATCTTATATAGTCAAGATTATTTCAATTATTACATCCTTACTAGATTTTGAAATGTAAATAACACTCTTAACAACTGGTTTGAGGATCCTTTCACAAAGTAATTGTATTATTAGCTTGAGTAGCAGTATCCTGTTTATTTCATTGTAGATGGGGTAAATGTACAAAACCTCACAGTACCATTGTATAGTGTCATTTTATTTAGATGCTGAAAATTGACATGTATCACAAAGTGTTTGTGATGACACATATATAGTTATTACATTTTTGGTTTTATATAATATCTGCAAACATTTATATTAAATCTGTGTAGTCTAGTACCAGAGTAATTTATATTATTGATAATTATTGCCACAAATATAACTTCTTTAACATGGATTGACCACAGAGTATTCTAGCTGACTGCATATGTGTGTGTGTGTGTGTGTGTGTGTGATTTGGATTTTTAACATAGCTTTAAAAACGTTCAGTTATATCTCTATAATGTTTGAAATATGGCAGTTTAAAGAGATTGCAGCACTGGGGCATCAAATCGCAGACATGTAGCATGATGTCCCAACCTGTTACAACATCCTGGCACCAGGTTAACCAGTGCTAATAACACTAACCTCTTAATGCTGAGCAGAAATAGTAGGCAACTACTACCACCATTTTTATAAATCTTGGTATCACTCAACCAGGGTTCAAACCCATGACCTGCATACAAGGTGTATGTTCTAACCACTTTGACTACCAGCGTGGTCTCTGTCTTACTGACCATTCAGCATGGTGTCTTGTTTATACAAAAATTCTTACAAAGCTCTAGGGTAAATAGTCTAGAATCTTAAATGTTGAAGAATTCTATTGATGAATGGTGGAGTGACAATAAAAATATGAGTGTAGGTTGTGCCAAGATTTAAAATTTTAATATCACAAGAGCTTGTAGGATTATGGATGATGGAACCTGATTGGGTCATGTCTTTGGAAGTTATAGAGATGTAAAGTCTGTATACTTGCATACACATAGCCTCTTGAAAATGTATAGTCAACATTATTACATGGGTTTGGGTCATATCTTTGAAATTATTGAGATTCCCATCCTACACTTGAAAAAGTATGTTGTGGCAAGACCGCCATTTATAGGTATAACTATCATTTTTTTCCAGCCTGGAGACTGGTCCCAGTGTTTATATTGGAAAATCATAGTGTACTACCAACCTTATAACTGTCAGTCTAACTTTCAATTATGTTTGGACTATGTAAGCAGTTTTTGTTTTTAAAAATTGTAGGGTGAGTTACTGCAGTCACTTTACTTGTAAACAACGTTAAAGTTTTTGAATTTCACACATTTTCTACTTTGCTTACTGGATTTAAGTGAACCTCAGATAAAGTCACACTTGGTCAGTGTTCAAGTTTTATATTAAAGCTGCTCAGATATTTTCTACAATGGTTGAATTCTTTTGTGACAATTGGATCATATTACTTTACAGTCTATTACTTCTAAGACAGTCCAACTTCAAACTGCATAGACCTAGATTTCCCATTCCATAATACATTGGCAGATCCAGGTCTATGCAGTTTGTTGGAGTAATCTAAAGAGCAAACAAGTAGACTCCAATTTGCAGGTGCATTATGTTATAACAGATCAGAATTTTTGTTATTTCTGTTTGATCAAACTTATAATATATGTGGTAAATAACAGGTTTTTACCGAGAAATGCTGCATTTTTGCAACACAATCGCAAATTGGGAAACAAAAAAATGTGATGACAAAAACCTTGTCATATGCGTTAAGATTATTCTTTATATTTGTTTATAAGTTGACCCCAAATAAACTGCAAAGTCTAAGCTACCAGTGCATTATGCTATTACAGATAAGGGTCTATGTTGTTTTTTATTCGATTTAATAAGGTCTGTTAACCCCAACTAAACTGTACAGAGTCTAAGCTACCAGTGCATTATGCTATTGCAGATAAGGGTCTATGTTGTTTTTTATTCGATTTAATAAGGTCTGTTAACCCCAACTAAACTGTACAGAGCCTAAGCTACCAGTGCATTATGCTATTGCAGATAAGGGTCTATGTTGTTTACCATTCAACTTAATAAGTGTGTATATACTGTGGATTTTTTTTCTTTTAGTTTTGCATGTACAGTTTGTTGCATGCAGATATTGAGCATGATATTATGTTACAGTAGCTGGTATCTTTTATGATCATCAAGGAAGTATCAGTATAAATAGAACTTAAGTTATCCATCAGGATGTGAACCAAGACCATAATGGATATGAGAAAAGACTGATAATATAATATGAACATTAAAAGTATTATACAATAGACTGTGTCATCACAAAATCATACATGCATACATGTACCTGTTTTAAAAATTTTGATGTACACGACCCTTTACTTTAACAAAGACTGATGGTTGATTGGGTGCATGAAAATTGAAGTTCTTCTGTACCTGCATTAGATAAGCTATGTTTTTTATCAAATGACATAATTCATTGTTGTAAATTTTAGTGACTGTATGTACCCTTATAAGAATTAAAATTTATGTTGAAAAATATTAATAATATTGATATTCATAATTAAATTCATAATTCATAATTTTCATATTCATAAGTTATGAAGTCATGATAGTCATATTTTAATTATTCATAATGACAATTTATATTCATAATGTATTTATATTTGTGTTTTTTTATGAAGAGTTCTTCTTTCAATACACAATGATGAGATGGATAGGAATTTTGACAAATTTAAGTGGGTGTAGATTTTTTCAGGCTTAATCATTTGCATATTTTTTCAACATAATTTCTTAGTTGAATTGTATTTGACTTCCTAATACTCTGTTGGTCTTTTATTTTTTATTAATTTAATATGGCGATGTTTTTGCATTCAGATACTTATTTTTAATTCTAAAAGCTTAAGTTTTTTTTGACTGGAAATAGGTTATAATTCATTTTCTTATGCTTGCACTATTTATAGACCAGGCAAAGGGGAAGTTTCCCTTGTAGAACTTTGAAACAAGATATTTCTATTTGCTACATTTTGTATATGTATCTATACATATGCATGGCTTTTCCACTGTGCAGTGCCACATTTATTTGTACTGGTAATTATTATTAATTGACAGCATAAATGTTACAACATTTTGGTTCTGTTTTGTTTGCAGTTGGGTTGCATTATAATGCATAGGTAAAATTTTATTACATGAGACCATTTATTTGTTTCGCTATATGCATTATGCATGGTTGAATGAAGATATGATTCCAAGGAATGGTTTTCATAAGACTTTGAGTTCACAGTCAATTTCAAACTCAGATTC
>JAEAOA010000551.1:597500-725000 GCA_016746295.1 Potamilus streckersoni | reverse complement strand
CCTTTAGCATGATTACAATTTGTGTGACATTAATTTTATTATGATCTGTTGTAATATAAGCAGATTTTAAATATTTTTTGCATAAACACAAAAATTATGCAGTGAAACCCCTCAAAAATTAACATTCTTAGAAACAAATTTAATTGTGGATTTGTAGATGTTTTCAGTTTACTGTCATTACTTTTAAAGCCTACAAAAAACTTTTTTAATATAAACTTTATAAAAATAATTAATATTTTTCATATAATTTTAAATAGTGATATAATGTTTTGTCCATTTGTAAAATACCAAAAGTGCTGATGAGATTGGAGAGAAAAGGTTTAATTATGAAAGAACATGTTTGTTTGTGTGTAAGAGTACAAATAATTAAGAATGCTATTTGCCTTTTTAACACGTAGTGAATAAAAGAAGCTGAATATTGTAGTTTCTATTCAAATAATACTTTTTTTGTAATGATTAATCTATTGTTTGCACTAGTTTGTGTTAAAATGTATCTTAAGTATTGTTTTTACTTTGAAATTTATGTTTTCTTTTAGTTTATTAAGGAACTAATAAGCCTACTTCAGTTTTTGCTAATTTTACATAATTTAGCAGTGTGTGTCAGCTGTGTATTCTGCTTTGCACGAGACCACAGGCTATTTATGGACCATAAAAGACAATTTTATTTTCATTTAGCCACTAAATATACATTTCCCAATTTGAAATGATTTTCAGTTTTTTTTTTAATTTATTTTTTTTACTGGAAGACTGGATTTTTGGCACTGAAATTTCTTTTTCATTTATGGCACTGAGGGGTTTTAGTTTACTGGAAAAGTGATGACAGTATTTAAAAAGGAAACAATTTTAAAACCATATACAAATTTCAATGTTATGATGATTTTGGTTTACTGTTGATTTTGATTTAGAAGGGTTTCCAAGTTTAAGAAAGTAGTGTCAGTTTCTCAGTTTGTTAGACATTACATTAATTAGGTATCAACTAAGGTTTTACTTTACATTAGACATATATACATGTATGTATAGACCGATTACTAAAGTTTTTATGCTTCAAAACTGGGTGCTCACACCATCCCCCAGTTTTGCCTCTAAACGTTTTGACCTACATCCGATGAATTTAATAGATGACCACTACATGTTTGACACCCACTCCCAGGCCAAACCATTCAGCAGGTGCCCCTGTAGCCCATGATCACATGCTTACAACTTACACACAGTATGATGATACATTGCTTACCGATATATACATTGAAGATGAATTGTATTTTGCTGAGTTTGGGGTACTTCCAGTTTGACACGAAGGTTTGAAATCATAACATGCTATAATGTGAAAATTTGTGTTCTTGCTGCTTTTCTTTGATGTTTAAATGGCCTAATGACTTATAATTGGGTAATGGTAAATCAAAATTGGTATTATCAGACACTGGGATGAACTTGCCCATGATAGGCATAATCAGTGTTGTGCCATCTTAATGTGAATCTACTGTATATAGTCTGATTCACTGATGAGGTGATCATGAACTGTATTGTATATAGTCTGATTTACTGATGAGTTGATCATGAACTGTATTATATATAGTCTGATTCACTGATGAGGTGATCATGAACTGTATTGTATATAGTCTGATTCACTGATGAGGTGATCATGAACTGTATTGTATATAGTCTGATTTACTGATGAGGTGATCATGAACTGTACTTGATATAGTCTGATTTACTGATGAGGTGATCATGAACTATACAGTATATAGTCTGATGTACTGATGATCATGAACTGTACTTGATATAGCCAGACTTTCTGATGAGGTGATCATGAACTGTATATAGTCTGATTTACTGATGAGGTGATCATGAACTGTACTTTATATAGTCTGATTTACTAATGAGGTGATCATGAACTATACAGTATATAGTCTGATGTACTGATGAGGTGATCATGAACTGTACTGCATATAGTTAGTCTTTCTGATGAGGTGATCATGAACTGTATATAGTCTGATTTACTAATGAGGTGATCATGAACTGTACTTTATATAGTCTGATTTACTAATGAGGTGATCATGAACTGTACTTGATATAACCAGACTTTCTGATGAGGTAAGCATGAATTGTATTGTATATAGTCAGACTTTCTGATGAGGTGATCATGAACTGTACTTTCATATATTCAGACTTTCTGATGAGGTGATCATAAACTGTACTGTATATTATTGACTTAATGATCAGGTAATTTTGAACTGTACTGTATATAGTCAGTTGTCTGACTTGCTAATGAGGTAATCATGAACCTTACTATATAGTAATTAGTCTGACTTACTGTTGAGGTGACTATGAACTGTACTGTATATATTCTGACTTACTGATGAGGTAATTATGAACTGTACTATATATAATCAGTAGTCTGACTAATACAGATGAGTTGATTGTGAATTGCACAGTATATTATGGTCAGCAGTCTGACTTAGAGTTGAGGTGAACATGAACTGTACAGTATGGAGTTTGACAGTTATGTTGTTGTTGTTGTTGTTGTGCTTAATGCCATTTTTCAGCACATGATAGGCTATTCATGGTGGCCAGTATTAATGGTGGAGGAAGAAACTGGGAAATCACTGGAAAGAACCACTCACCCACGAGAAGCTACTGGCAAGCTTTCTCACATATCCACATTCGTTGAATCCTAGACTCGAACCCATGCAGACAGAGGTGAGATGGCAGTAATCCGTAACGGACATCGCTTTAGACCACTTGACTACTTGGGGCCCCTTGACAGATATGATGTGATTACAAACTTTACTATATATAGTCTGACTTATCGAATAGGTGATCATGAACAGTACTGTGTATAGTCTGACTTAATGATGAGGTGATCAGGTACTGAACTGTATATAGTCTGACTTTACGATGAGGTGATCAGGTACTGAACTGTATATAGTCTGACTTTACGATGAGGTGATCAGGTACTGAACTGTATATAGTCTGACTTTACGATGAGCTTATCATGAACTGTACTGCGTAAAGTCTGACTTGCTGATGAGGTGATTATGAACTGCACTGTATATAGTCAAATTGATGAGGTGATCTTGAACTGTACTGTATTTAGTCAGACATGCTGATGAGGTGATCATAAACTGTACTGTATATAGTCTCACTTGGTGACAATGTGATAGTGAACTGTACTGTATATAGTCAGAACTCCTGATGATGTAACTATGAACTGTACTTAGACTAAGTGATGAGGTGAACTGTACTGTATATAGAATATCTTATGTTCATTGATCCCCCTCTTATATGGCCACCCCTCCTGCACTGGGAAAGAGGCCTTATGAAATATGTAGCCATTTGAAAGAAGGAAAAAAATTTTTGTGAGAAATGTATGTAATGTACGTAGTAAGAAAGCTACATACTTCAATGCATTAAATATCTTCATTTAATATCTTTGTTTAAAATTAACATTAGTTATTAAAAGGTTCTTCTTGTCATAATAATAGACTTATTTCTACTGAATATACATTAATAGTTCTTATTCTCAGCATAAGCATGATATGCAAGCTGGTGTTTTCATGCACATTGCAAAACCATTCAAAAACGTGATTTAAATCTTGGTACATACATAATTCTGTTTCCATTGGCTCCATTGTCCCACTGCTGCTGAATAATCTCCTTATTAGTTACAATGTTTATTTGAGTCTTTTCGAAATAAAAGTGTTTCATTAGAGTTGTTTCTGCATACAATTATTTGGCAAGTCCCCCTCCCCGCCTCACCCGATGTCATTGAGTTGAATAACTGACTTTCTTCCAAAATAATACGCCTCTGTTTATGTGATGACATGTTAATATTTGGTAATGATTTATTCCGATGTTGCTAACTGTATGCAATTTAATTATGCAGACAAATTTTTTTAGAGTGGATAAAATGCCTTCTTTGTAAAGGAGGTGATAAATGTGTTGTCATGTGATTTTTCAGTCTTTGTCTGGTACCCTGTTTTGTTCAAGTTTAATTTCTCTATGTGTGTGTGTGATAAGGCACAAAATTTATTTTTAGCCTATGCTGACTCAGTTATGCTCTTGACAATTAGTCCATTGTAATCATCATTACTCTGTCATAATATTGTTGAATTCATTTCCTGTAAATGTCAGGTTTTATAGACAATGATATAATATTAATCTTAGCATTACATGTCAACAATTCTTTCATTAAACTAGACATTGGTAGACATGTATTAATGATAGAGATAATCAGATTATGTCATGATATGAATTAATTATTGCTTATGGAAACATTTGAAATAAAAAGTAAGGGTGAACATTTTACTTTTTTGTACTAATATGCTTGCTGCTTGTCACAGTAGATTGGTGGCCTATCTTGAGGGGTACATTTGAACACAAACTCATTGGTGTCAAGGGATTCTGGCCATAAGAAGAGGGTGGCCGCTGGTCAGGGGGATGTTCAAGAGGGGGACTACTGTATATGATGTAGTCATGATCTGTACTGTATATAGACTTACTAGTGGATAGTCATGAAAAACACAGACTCTTCTGTGTATAGTTTGACTTAGTGATGACATGAAATGTACAATATATAGTCTGACTTTAGTGTATGGGGTAATTGTGAAAAACATCTATTAAAATGCAGAGATGAATCATGCCAGTCACAGTAATGTTTGATAAATGCTTGGGTTGCATTATGTATCAATATGTATATCAAGCTGACCAATCTGAAAGTTCCTGGAAGTCATAAAAATGGCAAATTATATTTTTCCATATATACCAGTTTATAAGTAGACCCCAGATGCAAACTGCACAGATCCAGATCTTCTGTCACATAATGCACCAGCTGATCTGGGTTTATGCTAGAACTAATCAGTAGAAGAATCACCATATACCTTGTCTGCAGATCTGTCTGTATTATTTGCATTTGGATACAATTTATAAATGACTATACAGTAAATCATTTACATGTATGTTCACATTTTTCAGACATTTTCACAGGAGGTTCTTGTACCTAATTGAAAAGGAAATTAAAAAATCTGCAGACAAATTGGCAGTTATGGTGTCTGCATTGGTATCTGTTTATATTCGTTGAAAATAATGTTGTATGTGTCGTTAATTGATTCAGAGACCCAGTCCAGATGAGTCATATGTTGAACCCAGTCAGTGGACCAGTGATAATGGACTAGATACAGGGCCTCCCTTACCACCACGCCCCCCAAACTTAAATGTAGGCCAGCTTGTCTTGTGTCTTTGGTGTTGAGTATATACACAGAGTTGTTTTCTGTCTTTCATGCAGCATGTTCATTTTTCATGGTTGGAACTTTCCCATTTTAAGTAATAAGATCATGTGATCTTGCACTATCTATTTGTGTGTTTGGTTGGTTGCTTGATGTTATTAGTATTATTATTATTATTATTATTATTATTATTATTATTATTATTATTATTATTATTATTATTATTATTATTATTATTATTATTATTATTATTACTTTATTTAAAGATGTTAACTCAATTAACTAAGAACTAATCTACCTTGAGGCCCTCAAGATCCTGCTAGATCATGTTACAAAAGAGACGATGTTTGGATGTAATTGGGGGATAGTGTACACATGTTCATCATGGTATTCAGGTGTTAGAATTTGTATTCAGTTAGACATGTGGTATGGCATTGATGTATGTGATGAAATTATTGTGATAAATACTAGCAGAAGCATTGAGGCATTATGCTTTCTCATGGTTTCTAGATCATAAAAGACTTTGTGACTTTTATGATCTAAGTAGTTTAATGTGTAATATTTAATAATACCCAATGATAGGAAAGGTAAAACCACTGCTGTTAGATGTAACTTTTGGAAACTGTTTAAAAACATGTAACTGACAGTAAATGAGTTAATTGGTACATGTATAAAGCATAAAAATCAAAAAGAAAATTGCATTACTTTTAAATCATTATGACAACCTTCAGCATAATACACCAGTTTGACACTAATGGTTTGTCTTGATTGGATGCAGTAGGGATCATTCTTAATGCCATCCAGTGTTTTCCATAATTGTACTTCATTATAAGGCAGTCTCACTTTAAAGCATATACACCATGGCTTTAATGGATACCATTGTAATGAGGAATTCTATATCTTGTACTTTATTATAAGGCAATCTCACTATAAGACACAGGGTTCCTGCAGGTCATGGAATCCCTGAAAAGGTTTGGAATTTAAAAAATAAATTTCAAGGGCCTTGAAAAGTTATGGAATTTATCAAAACCTTGCAAAGGTTTGGAAAAATCATGGAATTTGTGACAATGGAATTAAAGAAATTGCTTACTTCAAATTTCATAGAGCAACGAGAACCAATTAAATAAAATGATAAAATTACAATCGATAAATGGTTTCAATTCAAATAACAAGAGTAAGTTTCCCTAATGGAAGTATCACATGATTTCCAGTGTAGTTCACTAAATAAAAGAAAGCAACTGGCAAGTAATCTGTTTTGTTAATATTGTAAATAGGAACACATACAAAGACTACATAAAATTGTTTCCATTTTTCTTTTGAATACAAATTACATTGATCATTGGATTATGACATGAATTACTACATAAAGTCAAAGTGTGCTAGCCCAAGTAAATTTAAAATGTAAATATTGCGAATATTTGTTGTTAACTTATTTGTTATTTTAGATTGAAAGATGTCATTCTTTATATTCATTTACTTGACAATGCAAGATAGCGTGATCCTTGAGTTTTATGAAATGGCCCTGGAAAAGTTTTAGAAAAGTCATGGAATTTGTTTTTGCTAAGTCTGCAGGAACCCTGATAGATAGTATACTTTATGGCTCCAATGGACACCTTTATAATGAGGGAGTACTATATCATGCACATCATTATAAAGCAACCTCACTATAGGACAGTATACTTGCATGGACAGCATTATAATGATGGAGTACTGTATTTAATAGCTGATATATTCTTTTGTTTTATGAGTCCTAATTCTTCATTTGATTATGTGCTAAATTGTAAAAATTTTACTCTAAATCCCGTCAGATGGCTCCAGATGTGTATTAAACATTCATCATAAAATACTGTTACAGTACTGTTATAAAATGACAGAGTGATTACCATTTGGCATATGAATCAAGGTTATGTAAAAAAAGTCTATAATATATATTGTATGATTGTAGACTGCATACTCTATGGCTTGATGGACATTGCTATATCACAGAGAGTATTGTATTACATAAGAACACAACAATAAACTTGAATTATGCAAATCAATGAACCTTGTTGGACATTTTATGTCTGTCTGACCTCATTTAATGATCAAGATGTAGGGATTTGTTGAATTTAAGGAAACACTGGCATTTTAGGCTATGAGAATATTCCCATAGCTCTCAAGCTACCATTCTGGCAAGTTTGGGAGGGGAGGGAGAAAATGTTTCTTGAGTTCTCTTAAGCTACTACACTAGCAGTAATTAGCTAAATACTATAAGTAAGTGAAATAGATAGCAAGAGATGAAATTTAAATGTTGCCCAGGTTTTATATGATTCATTCATAATCATACTTGCATGTGTTATGTGAATAGTACTTTGTATACTCACTTCTAAGAGGAATCCGTCTGCACTGACCCAAATCTGATGTCAAGTCCTATGCAGGCAGATTTGTTCTGTGTAGTTTTTTAGGAGTAATCAGTAGAATCAACAATACAGAGTCTAATCTGCAGGCACATTATGATACAACAGATCAGGGTCTTTGTTGACGACAGTTTGACTCAACTTGTAAACAAATGTATACAGTATACAAGCGATGGTTGTGGTGGGTTTTTGTAATGGGATCACTGTAGCAGCCTCATACAATTATGGTTCTCAATATGAAAAGATGGTTTTTTATCTTAAACTTTCAACCTCTGCTAATGAACATGCTGCATCTTTTGAGTACACAAATTTACGAGTGTTTTGACCTGCGAAAAGTCATTTCAACCATAATAGTTTATAGACAGATTATCAGTTTAGCTTAAATGCACTATTTCCACCATGCTGTTGACTTAATTTTATTAATGTATTTTTCCTGTTAACATGTGGATTTTATACTTCCAATCAGTCTTTAATTTGGTTGCTTTTTTAAAACTGAATGTACAAGCATTTGCTGTTATCTTATATTTGGCAGCAAGAAATTCTATAATTGAAGGCAGCTAAATATAGCAGATTGATAGCAATTGTAGCTTCAAAAGGCTTGAAGCATGCAGTACAATTTTTCATAATCATAATTATGTCTTTGGGATTTTGTTAGCCAGGGATTGTATGGTGTTGATGCTGCATTTACACTAAGCATAGTTTTAGCAGACAGACTTGATTGCTTTCAAGATATTTATGACAGCTGTTTGCAGCTTTAAACATACATCCAAAAAATGCAAAGTAGTTGAAGTTGCATAGTCCAGAATACATTTATGCAGGTATTCCATAAATTTAAGATTTGGGTGTGATTTTTACTAGTTTTAAAAATGGATGTAAGGCATTGTTATATTGATATGGAGTGTTATTTAAAATTTTGTATGCTTTCGTAGCTATCACTTAGACATATTTAGTGTATTAGTAAATCTTTACTTTTCTTCAGGTAAAAGATGTAACTTACAGGCAGTAGGTGTATAGGTGATGCCCATCTTGTTCCAGCAAGACACTGTAATTTCATATATTGATATTGCAGTTCTGTACTGGACACTATAATTTCATATGATATTGATATTGCAGTTCTGTACTGGACACTATAATTGCATATATTGATATTGCAGTTCTGTACAGGATACTATAATTTTATATATTGATATTGCAGTTCTGTACAGGATACTATAATTTCATATATTGATATTGCAGTTCTGTACAGGATACTATAATTTCATATGATATTGATATTGCAGTTCTGTACAGGACACTATAATTTCACAGTTTTTTTCTCAAGAGATTTTGACTGTTATTTATAACTCATCTAATGTGCAATATTGTTTATTGGAGCTCATGGAATGTGGGGATGGTATGTTGTCTTTAATGAAACAATTACTAGGTTTTCAGGGTCATGCTAGTGACTTCCAGGGAAAGTTTTGGACTATGTTGATGTGGCCATATTAGTGACTCCCAAAGAACTTTTTGGACCAGGTTGAAGGGGCTATACAAGTGTCTTCCAGGGAGCTTTTTGGAATAGGTTGACAGGTCTAAGCTAGTGACTTAGAGGGAACTTTTTGGACTAGATTGACATGGCCATATTAGTGACTCCCAAGGAA
This sequence comes from Potamilus streckersoni, assembly GCA_016746295.1. Lineage (NCBI taxonomy): Eukaryota > Metazoa > Mollusca > Bivalvia > Unionida > Unionidae > Potamilus > Potamilus streckersoni. The sequence continues at coordinate 715,742 of JAEAOA010000551.1, read as the reverse complement.
CTTTTTGGACTAGGTTGATGGGGCCAACTTGTGGTTTCCAAAACAAATTGGGTTTTGTTGCTGGGGATATCATGATGTGTCAAGGCTGTCAAATGACAAAGAACTAGTGCTAGGTTTTGGGGCCCTTACTAGTGACTCTCAAAAAAAGCCACGCTGATGGAGTCATACTAGCTTGCAATTCTTCAGAGACAACCATCTAGGGTGGTTCCTACATTTGACCACTACATTTTTATGCTGAAATATTTAAATTGCAAAATCCTTGATCATGTGAGGGTGAATCATGCATACTGTTCAGGTCAAAAGAGACAAGAAAGGTATGAAAACAATGAAGTCCAGGTGCAAAGGACTCCAGGCATATTGGTTTAAAGTGCTTGCCTCTATGGATAACCCACATCTCACATATTTTTGTTTTTGTTGTTGATGTTATAGGGTTTAACTTCATTTTTTAGCACAAGAAAGGCCATACATGATGGCTAGTATAAATTGTGGAGGAAGAACTCAGGGGAAAATACCAGTAGGAACCACTGACCCATGAGAAGTTACTGGCAAGCTTTCTCACGTACCTGGCATTGGCCAAGCCCAAGTTTCAAACCCACACAGACAGAGGTGATATGGCTCTGATATTTAATGGTGAGCACTTTAGACCACTTGGCCACTTGGGCCCCCCACATCTGTTTGTGTGGGTTAGAGTCTTGGCTTGGCCATTTTGGGATTTTGAGAAAACTTGTCAGTAGCTTCCCATGTGACATTAGTCCTTCCTGGGTTCTTCATCAACAAAATATTCTGGCTGCCATGTGCAGCCTGTAATGAGCTGAAAAATGCATTCAGCAAAACACATAAACACCTAAGTAAAAGAAACTATCCATTTTTCATTCTATTTATATAAATACCTTTTTTGATTAGACATTGGGTGCCAATTGCTATACATTTGCAACATACTTTTGGTTGGTTTTTAACATCAGCTCCTTCTCACAAAACACAAAGTCACATGCAATGAGAAGTGTTAATTTAAGCTCAACTCTTCTTAAATGTAAGCATTTGCACAACCTCTGGCATCAACATCTGCCTCAACTATTCTTTGAGGTATTTAATTGTGCTACTTCTGGCATTGATATCTGCCTCTTCTTTGAGGTGAGCAGTTGTACAACTTCTGAAATTGACATCTGCCTCAACTCTTTGAGGTAAACAGTTGTACAACTTCTGGCACTGACATCTGCCTCTTCTTTGAGGTAAGCAATTGTACAACCTCTGGCATTAAACTCTACCTCAAGCCATCTTTGAGGTAACTGGTTGAGTTATACAACTTCTGGCATTAACATCTGCCTCTTCTTTGAAGAATGCAGTTTTACAACCTCTGACATTGACATCTGCCTCAATTCTTCTTTGGGTTAAGCGGCTGTACAACATCTGGAAATCAACATCTGTACAGAATGACACATATACTTCTGTACAGCCTAAATGACTGTCAGCCATTCTTTCCTCTAGTTCCTATGTAACAATTTGGAGTGGTATTCATAGCACCTAACCCCATGGGAGAGGACTAACTTTGTACATGCATGTACCTTCTTGGTTAACATTGACATTACCTTTTTCCAGTACTATAGTGTTGCAACATTTTGGCAATTTGATATTTTCAGCTGGATCAAACCAAACCATTTTAAACGTCCATTTGCAGATTTCCTGTTTAGAACACTATTACTAGAAAGAAACTAGTTCAGTATTTTGAGCTAGCTATTTACTGTTGTATCAGAATTGTAACTTGCACATGTTAGCTTGTGGGCATCAGTTTAGAGTGTTTGTAAAGTCTTTGCATTTATATCAGGATTGGTATACTATAACATACTGTTCTACCTTCAATTATGACACTTGATAAAGGATGCATCTTGATGAGTGCTACTCCCTTAAAACAGAGTAGGTCACTGAGACCCATCTTTTATGATCACATTGATTCAACAATGCTAGATCTGGCTTCATCATAGTGTATTCAGAATGCTCTTTCAGTTGGAATTAGGTTTAAATGTTTATTCAGTGATAAATTTTCCATATTAATGACCTGACATTGCATATTGTATTAGTTTAACCTAATATGCAGATTATATGTGTATTCTACATGTGAATAATCACAAGAATTAAACCAGTCATGTAGAGCCTCAGTTGTAGTGATTAATCATGGTAATTATTGCTGCACAAACTGTATATTTTGTACTGCTGTCTGTAATTAGTGTTACTGCCATTAAAATATGGCTTCTCAGATTGGACACATAAAAGATTCTCATTCATGCAAATTTTAAGAATATTTTTTTAATGGGTTTATGTCTTTTATTCCCAGTAGGTAGGTGGGCAGGTGGGTGGGTGGGTATGTATGCAGATGGTATCACAATATATTAGCACACTGATATACATTGCCAATTAAAAGTTAAAAACTTAAATATTAAAATGATTAAAGTTCTAATGTAAACATAAAAATTTGTAAATAAACTCAAGTTAGTAAAGGGGTAAGATAACTTTTTCTGCAGGATAATGTCTATAGCAACGATTTGGGTTGGTGCAGGTTTTACTAAAAATGTGAGTGTGCTTTTGAAAGCAATGCAGTGCAAGCTTTATTCTCAGAAATGGAATTTTGTCCTTTTTCTTTTGATGAAGTTTTATTCTTTGAAATGCAATAATTATTCCTGAGATATTGCTAACCATATAACACCAAAATGTTTTGGCCTGAAAATTTGAAATCTGATACAATACTGAGTGTGTATGCCAAAGTCCTTATAATTAAGCAGGTGGTGAGTAAGCAGAATTGGAAGGGGGATGAATTAATGTTTTATTGCACAATGATGCAAGTAGGTTATTTAGTGCTGAGTCAATCGAGAGTACAGTCCCTTGTCAAAGGACACACCATGATAGCCACCTAGAGTGATCCAATGGCAGGATAAAAACCTTCACCCTTTCAGTTGGAAGTCTGACTTGCTAAGCACAGAGCAATTCTGGCATTTTGGTAAGAAAACCAGTTTAGAAAACTATACAAGTTGAACATGTTCAACAAATTCTTCATTTGATTTGAGTTAAGTTGAATGGCATGATATTCTGAAACTAACAGTTTTGTTTTGAATTTTGTGGTAAAGTTTTAGACATCATGGTTTTATTGTATTTACTGACATTCCAGTGTTACTAAATGATCTAACTAGTTTGGATACATAACAATAATATTCTCACTTTAACATTTTAATTTCATCTCATTGTTAATAAAAGAACCACAAGAGAATTCATAAATAGTACTGCAGTGGAACTTGTTAAAAAAGATTTGCTAGTATAACCACGCATCAGATTATCTGCAGATAAAAATGCAGTTAATCCAGACCATTTTATTTCTACCTATTTAATATTTAGATTATCCCAAAAGGTATATAAGACAAGAAAGCATCTTCAAATGTAAAATGAGAACTTTTCTGTATAAACTACATTGTTTTAAAAAATCCATTATAAATTATGATAGAATGAATGTATCTCACAGCACACATGTGCACATCCATTCAGGAGGTCATCTTTCCTATTCCACATCCACAATACAGTAGTAAATTTTAGGATTTTTGTAATCCAGATTATGTTGAATTTATTTTTCACAAGCCCAGTAAGAATGAGGTCAGGAAAATCTCCACTGCACAAATTGGGATACTGTTATGAATTTTTATTACACCAACAATGATTTTTACTTCTTCAGGCTTTTTAGACTGGGGAATTGTCATCAAATTTATTTGTAACATTAGAAATAAAAATTTAGTTTAATCGTGTTCAGCTTTACTTGTCATAGAAAAGCGTATGGGATAGTGTGTTGTTCTTCATTCATCATCCCGTTTGCACAAGTTTGTTATCATTACTTCTCCTTAATGACTTGCAGGATTGCCATGAAACTTGACACATCCCATAGTGTAGTTGGTTGTAATTGTAAATAGTGCTACTCAAACATCTGATATCATCGCCACTGTGACCCTCTTGAAAAAACATGTTATTGCTACTTTTTCTGAATTGATGGTCATATCAATATGGTGTTTTCCCTTAAAGACTTCTTATGATATCCTACATGAAAATGGGGCTGATCTGATTGCAATATGGCCATCACTTTAGCCATTTAGAAGATCTTGCTTTGACTACTGCTGAATAGAATGACTTGGACTCTTCACCAGAAGACCTCGTGGTCAACAGGAAGAAAAGGCGGTTACAGCAAGCGATGTAGAAAACAATTAGGGCACAGTGAGACACTTTAAACACTGCTGGCCATCCACTGCATCCCACCTATCTCCAGCCATCTAGACTCTGTCTTGTCACTGGACCCAGATAGGTGAGGTTGAGAGAGTGAGGTCAACAAGTTCACAACCCCTCCTCACTAAAATCCAATTCTCATGTGCAAGTCATGACTTCACCAGACCATTATTCCACTCCATTATCCTGCAAGTCCTGCAGCGATGGAGAAAGGGCAAAGTGGCAGCTGTGGATTCACTGGCAGCCGTAGCAACAACCATGTACGCAGGCAGTTCAGGCTACAGGATAGTCTTCCTGTGACCTAAGTAGCATGTGAGTTCGGCAGCCACCTGAGTCTCCAAGCAGCCCTTTCTAGGACTACACTGTCCACCTCCATAGCAAGAGGAAGTGACTAGAAAAGGTGTCTTAAATATTGTCTTACCCTGGATAGCTTACCGCGGCTGGTGGGGATCCTACTCCACCGGTAAGAAAACATAATGAACATGCATGTTTGTTTGTTTGTTTGTATGTATGTATGTTTGTATGTATGTATGTATGTATGTATGTATGTATGTATGTATGTATGTATGTATGTATGTATGTATGTATGTATGTATGTATGTGTGTGTGTGCATGTGTGTGTGTGTGTGTTCCCTTATTTGAATTATGCCCTTTATTTCCCTATATTCATGTTTGCATTAGCATTGGACTTAAACAATATTTTATTTTCAAGTAGAAAATTTTCTTAGTTATGACTTGAAAAGAGAATGATAGAAACTACATTGTATCAAATTTTAACTGAGTAACCAGATCACATTATTGTAAATGCAAGTTAGTAAAAATGGTTAATCAACAAGCCTAAATCAGTTTTCTAAAATACTTTCAAAATTCATAATAATGGCACTTTTGAAAGATTTTTAAATGCATTTGAAATGATCCCGGTTCTATGTACATGAGGTAAATGCTCTTGTGTCTTCAGATACTGTTCACCCTAATTTCTTTGTTGGAAATAAAACATTACTGTAACTAGTCATGCATAACACTAAAATGCATAAAATTAAAGATATTGCTCCTGTAGCGGAATACTCCCTAGGCTACATTACTCCACCTTACTCGATTATCTTGGGTTCTTTATGATAGGTCTTATAGTTAAAGTGATACCTTGCTGAATCTGTCTGAGGACTGGCACTCCAGAGTGTGACGGATTTCCTCCTCAGTGGGATACTGTCTTATTATTGTTTTTTTTTTCCCCTCTTGCTCTGATATGTCAATTTGTCTTTGAGAGCTGCCAGCTCGCTGTGATGTCAGCTATCTTCTTCATCTTTGGTGACTCCGAGGGTGTCAACATCACCTGTCCACTAAAGTGAATCTGTCATCTGGAGGTGATTCTTTATCTCAGCCTTTTCCCTGCCTTCCTGGTCATCTCTTCACTCATAGCCATAGTCCCCTTCCTTGCAGTTAGTCTTTTCTCCAAATCATCGAATTCCTTTGTCATGCATCGAAAAACATCTTCAAAAAGAATTGCTGGCCTACTTCCATTTTAGGGAAAAACATGCAGTCATCCACTTGTGACCCTCAGTAAGCCAACTTAATTTTGCCTTATTCTCCTCGACCTGTCCCACCACTGCCCACCAATTCGTAGCTGAATACTCCCTCGGCTACACTACCCCAAGTCTCACTATCTTGGGTTCTTTAGGATAGGTCTTGTATTTGGAGTGATATCCTGTTGATTCTGCCTGAATGGCACTCCAGAGTGTGACCAACTTCATCCTGGCTTCTTGTTGCTATGTCACAGTCTTGGTCACAGTTGTAGCTGATATTTCTCTGGTTGCCAACTAGGTTGCAGAGTCACCGACTGGGTCACAGATTTATTGCAGTCTTGATCACTGAATGGATTGCAATCTTGTCACAGTGTTGCTGACTGGTCACAGTCTTGGTCACTGACTGGGTTGCAGACTTGACATAGAGTCACTGACAGGACTTCTTTCCAATTGCCGACTGGTCGCAGACTTGTTGTGCTCTTGGTCATGGTCACAGCCTTGTTGCAGTCTCATTTGCAGTCACTGACTAGGTCATAGAATTGCCAACTGGTCTTTCTCTGGTCACTGACTTGGTCACAGGGCTCTTACCAAGTTGCATCATAATCTGATTGAGATTGACTGAGAGAGACAAATCAAGGAAATAAGTGTTTTCCTCAGTTACAAACAGATATTACCACAAGACTTCTGAGTTTCATGGATGAGCCTTGTAGTGTTAGGCTTTTGGTCGACAAAAGACCTTGTCTCTATTTTTTTCAGATTCCCTGGCCTGGCTCTCTCCTGTCCAACAAATTATGATGAAATGTGCTTGCTCTGGCAGGGTGGTTATTCTGCTGCACTGCAGGTGTTGTCTTCACACTGTGCCACTTCTTAACATGCCACCATAGGAGCCACAGTTGGTCTGTATATATATATCCATACAGAATCATGTGACCCAAAACTAAGATGTTAGATGGCGCTACAGAGCCCGCCAAATATTTACTATCACAACATAAACTTTAATGAAACAAAATATTAAAATAAAGAAACAAAAATTGAAGTCCATGGGGTTTCCTTGTTACACTCCTTTATAGTCAGTAAAAGGAAAAACACCCATCTTTCCATGCAAGTGGCCAAGTGGTCAAAAGTGCTGTCCATTACAGATCTCAGCCATCTCACCTCAGTCTACATGGGTTCGAGTCTTGGATTCGGTCAATGTGCGTATGTGAGAAAGCTTGCCAGTAGTTTCTCATGGGTCAGTTCTTTCCGGGGTTTCCCTGGGTTCTTCTTCTACTATTAATACTGGCCACCATGTATAGCCTATCGTGTGTTGCAAAATGGTGTTAAACACTACAATGACAACAACTTTCTAACTGAATCAACATAGCCATGTGAGTACATCCTTTTTTAGATGAAGTGAATTTCGTAATATTACCACTGACATATAGCATTATTTCAACAATCCATGATAGGTTTGCAGATTTATGGTTTATTTATTTGTCTACATACTTGTAGTAATTTTAGGCATTCTTACCTACATAATTTTAAATTTAAATCTCATGACACCTTGGCTTTGCTTTCTGTGAATTGTATTTTTTTCTGAATATAGTTGCATGATATATTACAAAAACAGACAAATAAGCTTTAAACTGATATGTGCACTCACAGCGATGTATTACCCCATTACTGGTTTACTTAAGTTTCAAACTATTTTATGAAGAAATAGTGTACAAAAGGCAGTTAAAATATCCAGATGACTGATTCTGTTCTTGAAACACAAACTGCTATTTACATACTATTGTTAAGGTTTCGAAACCCATGTTTGTATGCTTTTATCATTAAGGATAACATTCGGAAATCGGGCGGTGATAATTGTCAGCATTATTGACAACAAAACTAGGCCTAGCTACTGATGGCTTAATGAAAAAATTTCACTACAACACAATAGAACTAACCTGGCTAAGGCAAGGAGGCATTTCAGAAAGATATGGTCAGTCAATGTATCTCAAAAAAAATCACAGGGCAAAGTTGTTTTCACTCTCCTAACAAAAGAAGGCAAAGTTGACATATTTTAGGCGACTTTGTTGCCCATTTTGCCTAATAGTGTGACCCCTGACTAGTTAGTTCTAAATGAGAATTGTTTTGATCTGTTGGCTAATATTGATGCCACATGAAAATCTTATTACTGCTATACTTCAAGATTGTTTGGTAATATTAGGGCTTTAACTACATGCCTTTATAATGTCTAGCTTCATTAATAAAAATGGTACCAATTTGATGTCACTATTTCCAGTACTGTAGTAATTATGAAAATCCAGTAATTGCTATTCACCCCTGATTGAAAAGTAACATTGCCATACAGTTTTCACCTGAAGATTTGTATGCAGTCCACTTGTTAATTAAATAAAAATGGTGTTGATCTGGTGTCAGTCTCTCCTTAGGGCTACCATAGTGGCCATTTTGAAAATGTTACTGTTGGTATTCCTTCCGCTCAAAAAGCAATATTGCCATTGGGTTTTCACCAGAAGTATTTATGAAGTCTACTTGGTGTTAAATAAAAAAATGTTTGATCTGATGTCAGTATGGCCACCACAGTAATCATATTGAAAATCTTGCTGTTTGTATTCCTTCTGAATGAAAAGTAATATTTTCATGGATTTTCAAAGAATACTTTTAGTTCTCCAAAATCATTGTCCATGTGACGTTGAATATAGCCAACACAGTTGCCATCTTGAAAATGTTATCCCCTTTACTCCTGAACAAATGATTTCTGCTAAACAATTTTCTGTCTAGTTCGACCTAATGATGCTATTAATATACTCAGTGTGCCTGTCTAATTGGACCTAATGATGCTATTAATACACTCAGTATGCCTGTCTAGTTGGACCTAATGATGCTATAATACTCAGTATGCCTGTCTAGTTGGACCTAATGATGCTATTAATACACTCAATATTCCTGTCTAGTTGGACCTAATGATGCTATTAATACACTCAGTATGCCTGTCTAGTTGGTCCTAATGATGCCATTAATACACTCAGTATGCCTGTCTAATTGGACCTAATGATGCTATTAATACACTCAGTATGCCTGTCTAGTTGGACCTAATGATGCTATAATACACTCAGTATGCCTGTCTAGTTAGACCTAATGATGCTATTAATACACTCAATATTCCTGTCTAGTTGGACCTAATGATGCTATTAATACACTCAGTATGCCTGTCTAGTTGGTCCTAATGATGCCATTAATACACTCAGTATGCCTTTCTAATTGGACCTAATGATGCTATTAATACACTCAGTATGCCTGTCTAGTTGGACCTAATGATGCTATTAATACACTCAGTATGCCTGTCTAGATGGACCTAATGATGCTATTAATACACTCAGTATGCCTGTCTAGTTGGACCTAATGATGCTATAATACACTCAGTATGCCTGTCTAGTTGGACCTAATGATGCTATTAATACACTCAATATTCCTGTCTAGTTGGACCTAATGATGCTATTAATAAACTCAGTATTCCTGTCTAGTTGGACCTAATGATGCTATTAATACACTCAATATTCCTGTCTAGTTGGACCTAATGATGCTATTAATACACTCAGTATGCCTGTCTAGTTGGACCTAATGATGCTATTAATACACTCAGTATGCCTGTCTAGTTGGACCTAATGATGCTATTAATACACTCAGTATGCCTGTCTAGTTGGACCTAATGATGCTATTAATACACTCAGTATGCCTGTCTAGTTGGACCTAATGATGCTATTAATACACTCAGTATGCCTGTCTAGTTGGACCTAATGATGCTATTAATACACTCAGTATGCCTGTCTAGTTGGACCTAATGATGCTAATAATACACTCAGTATGCCTGTCTAGTTGGTCCTAATGATGCTATTAATACACTCAGTATGCCTGTCTAGTTGGTCCTAATGATGCTATTAATACACTCAGTATGCCTGTCTAGTTGGTCCTAATGATGCCATTAATACACTCAGTATGCCTGTCTAGTTGGTTCTAATGATGCCATTAATACACTCAGTATGCCTGTCTAGTTGGACCTAATGATGCTATTAATACACTCAGTATGCCTGTCTAGTTGGACCTAATGATGCTATTAATACACTCAGTATGCCTGTCTAGTTGGACCTAATGATGCTATTAATACACTCAGTATGCCTGTCTAGTTGGACCTAATGATGCTATTAATACACTTAATATGCCTGTCATGGAGGCCATCTTGAAAATGTTATCACTATTTCTCCAGAATGAGTGCTCATATCAATATGGGGTTTTCACTGAAAGACTTTTTATGATTTTTAGTTTGTCATAAATGAAAATGATGCCAATCTAACCATCTTGGAAATCTTATTATCACTACTTCTCCTGGATAGCTAGTCATATTGTCATTTTGCTTTCACCAAAATACTTTAAATAGAATAGTGCCATTCTGCTATCAAATATAGACCCAGTGGCATCCATCTTGAAGATGTCTAAAACGCTTGTTATAGATCATGTGGTTTACATCAGAAGACAGTTATCACATCATTTGGTTTACATCAGAAGACAGTTTATAATGTCTTTATGATATTTTTATTGAAAATGGTGCCAAGCTGACATCCATCATGTCCACCGCAAGAGTTAATTTGAAAGTCTTGTCACCAGTGAATGCCACAGATGGTTTCAAAACTTGAGACTTAAAAAGAAGAAATGGTCTTATTTTAAATTCCTGGAAATTCTTTTCAGGTAGTACAGCATCAGTCCCTTCAAGAGACTCTTGTTCTGTTTGTATTTTTGTAGTGAGATTCTCACAGTACATATTAATAAGGAATTTTCATGTTGGCATGATTGCATATTGATTGATTAATTGATTGATTAATTGATTAATTTATTTTACTTCATTGCTTAAGATCTGAAAGTGGACTTGGTGAAACAGCAATGTGCATGCACACAAATTTCATCTTAATTCAAGCTGTTTTAAGCAGGGCTAAGACATGAAACTGAAAGGTATATTAACATTTGATAACTGCTTACAAGAGTTCAGTATGTGGATTATAAAACAATGGGTTGAGTCATAGCATGGGCAAGGAAATGTTTGAAGATTTTTTATCATTTCAGAAGATGGGTTGTATGAACAAGGATTGTTTTCTTTTCTGGTGCTCATGCTTGATTTATCTGTAGGAATTTGTATAGTTTGTTCAACTAAATATAAATATATGGCTGCAGTTTTGTCTTGAAATCCTTAACTGAATTATATTGACTTAATGCCATGAGTTTCAGATGTACTAAATGGTACGTTCATCTCATGGTAAGTATAGATGTTATTTTCAGTATTTGAAGATAATAAATCTCCATATTATACAAGTATTTTTTTTCATTCATCTATTTTTAGCCATTATATCTTCACAAAATGTTAAATGCTATCAGATTTATCTCTTTATTTCTAATTTTAATTTTTCTTGCTTTCTTCCTGTTTTTTTTTTTAATTGTAAAAGTATGCATGTATTGCATGTTTGGAAGGAATACTATTTATAGAATTTATGAAATGTAGTGATTTTATATTGTTTTCTGTCATGTCAGCCATGTAATTTATTATTTGAAATCATAAATGACACTTATCATCTCCAGATGGCATTGAATATTTTCATTTATATATAAAAACATTTTTAATGGCTTAATTGGGCAAAATATATTATGAAGCAGTAAAATCGGAATCCTCTAATTCTTTTTTTACAAGCCTAGTTCATCAATAACGAACAAAGTCATATGTGAGCAGTCCAGTAATAGAAAGCTCACATAGGTCTCTTGTTTTAAATATCAATCTGTACATGACCTTAGGCATAGTCATACATTGTACACATATTAGTGCCCATATTTATTATAGTGACAAGAAACTGTTCAATAGAAATTTACAAAAAATATGATATATACAGTCTGATAGAGGAGACTGTTGTAATTAAGTAGAGATTTCAAAAGGTTAACATTGTGCCAAAAGAAAATTAGGAATCAGTAAAAGATTTTCAATGCATTAATGGATTGCATCTATTAAATGCTATTCACAAGCATACATTAAAAGTGATGGCATTGATTTTGCACTCTAAGCAACCTGACTAGCCTTCCTTGCCCTTAGGGGCTTTTTTCATTTTACATCATTAATGGCAAGTTTACTGTTGTTATCAGGAAGTGGCTTGCTATATTCTAACTCCCACTTTGAAGTTTAACATATTTCAACTAAGATATTATCAGTTCAGTCATATACATGTGTGGTTTTAAAAAATGTGTTTTACGTGAAATTAGTGAAACAGTGTCCAAATGTCTTCAGTACTTGAAATATGCACAAACTGTAGCAGCGTGCAACATTTCTTCCAACGTTTCGGTGAGATTATGATGGGAAAAAGGTCTTTCAGATTTCACTTATTTAAGAGGACACTATCTATTACAAGACCTAGTAGAAATGAGGATATTATACCTTCTGTTCAAACTAGACAACCACTGCAGAAATCTGAAATTTCTGGACCCTTGTACAGAGTAAGTTGGGTAAGTTTTTTAACCCTGACTCCATTGTCCAGATAGAATGGGTAAGTTTTCTAATCCCCCTCTGCTAACTGCACAGGCATCTTGATTTGGTCCTTTTTGTCCACTAGTACATCTGTTGATCAATCTGAAGAAGCTTTTGAACATGAGTATACAAAGAAGCTGATATTGTAGAGAAATTTGGCCAGCACTGTATTTGTATGCATCTGTCAATGATTTCATCAAATTTTGCCTATGCATACATCTGTCAATGATTTATCCAATTTTGTATTTATATGCATCTGTCTAATGATTTGATCCAATTTTCAGGCCATCACAGCAGTTGTTCCATTTAACTTTTGAACACTTTATTTAAACATTGTTAACACAATTAGGCTAAAACTAATTTTAATGAAATTTTTTTTACCTGTTGGATTGCATATTTAACTGATCCAATTAGACTTTCTGCCTAGTACAGCATGTTCTTAAATTTTAACATATTATAAAACTTGTTGGGACTTAGACCATTTTTATGAAAACCTTGCTAAAAGATTTAGACAGAAAGTACTTGAGGTAGATGAATAATGTTTGGTAGTCATGTTTGTTTATTTTGATGACCTGATTAGAAATTTTTTTGCCATTATTGCAGTTTCTCAAATTGTTGTAAGTGTATGAACTTTAAATTATTCTTTTTCATGGAAAATATAGAATATAGACAGAGTCTTCTGTGTTAATTCTTAAAGTTTCCTTTCTTATTGGTGCAGTCATATTCACAATGTTTGTTCTTTGTTGTTTCCTTTATTATTACAGAATGATTTATCTAATTTTTAATGTTACAATTTATACAGTATATCACCTGAATATAGATAAAATGAATGCATGCCACTTATTTTAAAAGAATGTTTCCACTAATAATCATCGTAGAAATGCAGATTAATGTTTTCTTAGCTTACATAATAAAGAGAATGATATATGTTATCATAGTGATCGTTTGAAATAGTTTATGACCATAGAAGATCTAGGAACTTGTTTGTTTGAAATTATCATTACATTTTTCCCTTTATATATAAAGGTCTTAGGGGCCCCGAGTGGTCTAAAGCGCTGTCTGTTACAGATCATTGCCATCTCACCTCTGTCTGCGTGGGTTCGAGTCTAGGATTCGGCGAATGTGGATATGTGAGAAAGCTTGCCAGTAGCTTCTCGTGGGTCGGTGGTTCTTTCCGGTGATTTTCCGGTTTCTTCCTCCACCATTAATACTAGCTGCCATGAATAGCCTATCGTGTGCTGAAAAATGGCGTTAAGCCCAACAACAAACAAACATATAAAGGTCTTAAATAAGCAAGGGAAAAAATTTTTCATGTTTTACTGTTATACAGTGTATAGAATCATCTATCTTCTCACAGTATTAAAGTGCTGGGTCAAACGACAAATTTTATTTTCTTAATCGGGACATGATTCCACTGAAAGAAATTGCAAATCTTATTCTTAATGCTTGCTTTGAGCACTAAACTTTAGCTCCATCCCAGCATATCCAAATTAGATACCTGATTATAGAACATTGTGAAAAGTCAATCAATCTAATATAATTCTTACACATTACTAGTTAAATGATCACAAAAGTTTATAACTCTGAGTTGAAGTTTCACATTTTGAGAATATATTTGATGCACCTGACCTTTCAATCACCCCATGTCCATTTTCAACTGTTGTCTGTCCATCAGTATATGCTGACCACATTAGGCCAGGTAAGCTTTTGGTATGAACCCACATTTGTTGTTTGTCATCCAGCCACTGTCTGTCAAGTAACATACCTTGTTAATTATCACTTGAAATCTCATCAAACATGAAATATGTGTTTATATTTTCAAGATCTCAAATTTGAATAGATGTGAGAGTCACATATATATATATATATATATATATATATATATATATATATATATATATATATATATATATATATATATATATATAAATATATATATATATATATATATATATATATATATATATATATATATATATATATATATATATATATATATATATAGTGATCTTACATCTGATTAGCAGCTCATTGTAAAGTGATTTTACATCTGATTGGCTGAGCTTGTTACTACCCAGGAGACCATATTTCTGATCCAAGATTTATCAAACTTGAGATTTGATACTGATCAATTCATATGCACAGTCTTTCATCAGATTGGCTGCTCATTATAACACTAGAGACCATATTTCTGATTTTGATCAGACTTAGAATATAGGCTTTTATGATTAAGATGTTATTAAGTTTAATATTATCTGGGATCCACCATGACTATAGTGATGAAGTGATGTTACAGCTAATAGCCTGAAGGTTGTGCAACTTTTGTGATATTTTTTATCATCTGATTTTGAGTAAACTTGCTTAACAGACATAAATCATGAAGACCTCTTGAAGGGTGAGCAGCAAGATCAAATGCTTTCTCTTCATTGACTCTATTTCTAATATATTTTTATATTAAACTTGGTAAACTTGTTTATATTCAGTGCAATTTTATGAGCAAAATCTGAAGATAATAATAAAGTCATCTTGTATCTGATTGACTACACTTGCAATAATGAATACACATGGAGATTGACTACACTTGAAATAATTAATACACATGGAGATTGATTACACTTGTGCGAATGAATACACATGGAGATTGACTACACTTGTGATAATGAATACACATGGAGATTGACTACACTTGTGAGAATGAATACACATAGAGATTGACTACACGTGCAATAATGAATACACATGGAGATTGATTACACTTGTGCGAATGAATACACATGGAGATTGACTACACTTGTAATAATGAATTCACATGGAGATTGACTACACTTGTGAGAATGAATACACATGGAGATTGACTACACTTGTGAGAATGAATACACATGGAGATTGACTACACTTGCAATAATGAATACCCATGGAGATTGACTACACTTGTGATAATGAATACACAGAGATTGACTACACTTGCAATAATTAATACACATGGAGATTGACTACACTTGCAATAATGAATACACATGGAGATTAACTACATTTGTAATAATGAATACACATGGAGATTGACTACACTTGCAATAATTAATACACATGGAGATTGACTACACTTGCGATAATGAATACACAGAGATTGACTACACTTGCGATAATGAATACACAGAGATTGACTACACTTGTGATAATGAATACACATGGAGATTGACTACACTCGCGAGAATGAATCCACATGGAGATTGACTACACTTGCAATATTGAATATATGTGGAGATTGACTACACTTGCGATAATGAATTCAAATGGAGATTAACTACACATGCAAGAATGAATTCAAATGGAGATTGACTATACTTGCAAGAATGAATACACATGGAGATTGATTACACTTGAGATAATGAATACACATGGAGATTGATTACACTTGCAATAAAGAATACACATGGAGATTGATTACACTTGCGATAATGAATAACCATGGAGATTGACTATACTTGCAATAATGAATATATGTGGAGATTGACTACACTTGCGAGATTGAATACACATGGAGATTGACTACACTTGTGATAATGAATACACATGGAGATTGACTACACTTGCGATATTGAATATATGTGGAGATTGACTACACTTGTGCGAATGAATACACATGGAGATTGACTGGTTGTTTGGCTTCCATTAGTCTCGAGAGATGATGGAAATGTGCCCATGAAAGGTGTCCTAGTTTGTAGCTGTGCAGCATCTTCTGTGACTATAAAGTCCCACACAGGAGTGGCAATCCTTGCTACAGTTGCTACACTTGAAGTCTTGGTTGAAACTGCATCCTCTTCCTCTGAGATCTTTTCTCATCAGCGAGCTGTCATAACTTTTCCTCGCTGGCTTTCAGACCTGTGTACAGAGCATGTTGCCAGCTGGACTTGTCGAGGGCATGCTCTTCCCAGGTGTTGACCTCTATTCCAAGAGCTTTCATATCCTGCTTGCAGGCATCCTTGAAGCGAAGATGTGGCCATCCTATTGATCTTCTGCCTGAAGCAAGCTTAGAGTAGAGAAGGTCTTTGGGGATCCGTCCATTATCCATTCGATGCACATGGCCCAGCCATTTGATGCGACGTTGGCGGAGGAGTGTGACCATGCTGGGAATTTTGGCCTGTTGAAGCACCTCGTTGTTTGTCACATGATCTCTCCAGGTGATCCCGAGTATGTGATGGAGACAATGCATGTGAAAGGTGTACAGGGTCCAAGTTTCGCTGGCATACAGGAGATTGCTAAGCATGCAGGCATGGTACATGGAGATCTTAGTGTTTAATGTCAGCTTGCTGTTGTTCCACACTCTCTTCGATAATCTAGAGAGAGTTGTTGACGCCTTTCCAATCCGCTTGTTGAGCTCGGCATTGAGTGAGAGGTTGTTGGTGATGGTAGAGCCAAGGTAAGTGAACTCACTGATTACTTCTAGTTTGTAGTTGTTAATGGTTATGTTGGGAGGGTCTGTGTCCTGAGCCATCACATTGGTTTTCTTTAGGCTGACGGTCAACCCGAATTCATCACATGCTTTAGCAAAGCCGTCCATTAGGAGTTTTAGTTCAGCTTCTGTGTGAGTGACTATAGCAGCATCATCTGCAAATAGCATGTCCCTAATGGTTGCTTTCCTTACTTTCCTCATGCCTTCAGTCATGCCAGTTTGAACAGTCTGCCATCTGAACATGTGTGCAGGTAGATCTTTTTTGTGGATGTCCCAAAGGCGTATTTAAGCAGGACAGCAAAGAAGATGCCAAAGAGCGTGGGGGCAAGGACACAGTATTGTTTCACTCCACTAAGGTTATTGAATGGTTCGGACGATGAGCCATCATACTGCACTGTGCCTTTCAAGTCTTCATGGAAGGACTGGACCATGCTTAACAGCTTTGGAGGGCATCCAATCTTCATCAGGATTTTGAAGAGTCTGTCTCTGCTGTTTTGGTGAGGTCTATAAAAGCCAGGAAGAGGGGTCTGTGTTGTTCCCTGCATTTCTCCTGCAGTTGCCTGATAGAGAAGATCATGTCGATTGTGGACCTCTCTGCGCGGAACCCACACTGAGACCCTGGATACACTCTGTCGGCAAGCGTCTGCAGTCTGTTCAGGATGACTCTAGCGAAGACTTTACCCATGATGCTGAGAAGTGATATGCCCCTGTAGTTGTTGCAGTCACTTCTGTTGCCCTTGTTCTTATACAGGTTGATTGACTACACTTGTGAGAATGAATACACATGGAGATTGACTACACTTGTGATAATGAATACCCATGGAGATTGACTACACTTGCGAGAATGAATACACATGGAGATTGACTACACTTGTGATAATGAATACACATGGAAATTGACTACACTTGTGAAAATGAATACACATGGAGATTGACTACACTTGCAATAATGAATAGACATGGAGATTGACTATACTTGTGATAATGAATAGACATGGAGATTGACTATACTTGTGATAATGAATAGACATGGAGATTGACTATACTTGTGATAATGAATAGACATGGGGATTGACTATACTTGTGATAATGAATAGACATGAGGTTTGACTATACTTGTGATAATGAATAGACATGAGGTTTGACTATACTTGTGATAATGAATAGACATGGGGATTGACTATACTTGTGATAATGAATAGACATGGGGATTGACTATACTTGTGATAATGAATAGACATGAGGTTTGACTATACTTGTGATAATGAATAGACATGAGGTTTGACTATACTTGTGATAATGAATAGACATGGGGATTGACTATACTTGTGATAGACATGGAGATTAACTACACTTGCAATAATGAATACACATAGATATCACTCATAGTCATAGACAAACAATATTATGATTATATACTGACAAACCTATTCATAAAGTTTAATCAAAATCTATTAAAAATGAAGATTGGTAAAAATCTCAGCTAATCAAATGTAGATTACCTGTAAAACATGCACAGCTCTCACCCAAAGTATGATGAATCAAAATCTGAATAATATTAGCTTATTTACTTTGAGTCAAACGGGTTAAAAATGTTATCTCTAGAGTTCAGTCAAGCAAAGCATTCACAAGATCACCTTGTAGCATATTGCACTGGATGGACTGAGTCAAGGTTCCCTCTAATATTTTTCCTGTATGCATAGAATTTTGAAACTGCTGCATGGCATTTTCTAATGAGCTGCACAGCTGTGCACCCTCTCACCTTAGAGAGAACATTTGACTGAATCTGTCAGCAACTGTATTTATCAGATTTGATCAAAATATGAAGATATTGGAAGAGTTCGATGATGTGGAGAATCTATGGCATTGTATAAAATGACCTTTTTTCCTCATATTGGATGGGCTTGTTACTGTTATGGACACGAAATAAAAAAGTTTGGTAAGTTTATATCATCATTCTCTTAGGTTGTAAACTGAGTGAGATTGGTGCATATTAATGAGATGCTCTTGCTTGTGATTGGCTGAACCTTTTGCCACTCTGAATCTAGAGATGATATTTCTCATGTATTTTGAGAAAGCCTAATGAATATATTTCATCAGGATCTTGGAGGAGTTAGATTATGCACAGGTGGCATAATGATAATATCTTTAATGCTACATAGATAATATCAAAATGATATTACACAATGGAGGTTTATATTCTTACAGTATTAAATAAGCCAGTTTAGTGAAATTATCATCTAAAGTTTTTTAAACCAAGTATCAGTTATACTTAGGACTCTTGTACAGTCTTCACAATGCTTTGACACTTACATGCTGCTTGTTATTCTGACATTTAAAAAGGTAAAATAATTTACTAGAATTTGCAATCCTGTGGTATCATTTTTAGTTTAGAGTTTCATTAACCATACTTGTTAGGAAGGCAAGATGGCATTTCACTTTATGCAGATGTGAAAAGTATAGTGGTCATTCATCTTTTGAATCCATCCTATCTGTAATGAAAAGCTCAAAGGACTGAAGAGATAGATTTCCTTTATGAAGACCTGATATAACTACATTAGTGTACATACACAATGATGACCATGTACCATTGGGCCAATGATTTACACACACTTCACTGTGTAGCCAGGCCACCTTGCTATTAAGTAATGTCTTGATTACTTTAAAGTGGTCCAAATATCACTTGCTGTCCTGTCAGTCCTTTGGGGGATAATAAGTATTATGCAACATAATCCAAAAATTATTTTTTAAGTGCCTTTTGTGTCAAGGGCAGATTGTACCTGGTAGGTATAGTGATGAGGAACATTTGTACTTGATATGTCAGTACCTTTTGTACTTGTTATGTGTTATTGTCAGTGCATTTTGTACTTGGTATGTGTTATTGTCAGTGCATTTTGTACTTGTTATGTGTTTTTGTCAGTGCATTTTGTACTTGTTATGTGTTATTGTCAGTGCATTTTGTACTTGGTATGTGTTATTGTCAGTGCATTTTGTACTTGGTATGTGTTATTGTCAGTGCATTTTGTACTTGGTATGTGTTATTGTCAGTGCATTTTGTACTTGGTATGTGTTATTGTCAGTGCATTTTGTACTTGTTATGTGTTATTGTCAGTGCATTTTGTACTTGTTATGTGTTATTGTCAGTGCATTTTGTACTTGTTATGTGTTATTGTCAGTGCATTTTGTACTTGTTATGTGTTTTTGTCAGTGCATTTTGTACTTGGTATGTGTTTTTGTCAGTGCATTTTGTACTTGTTATGTGTTATTGTCAGTGCATTTTGTACTTGGTATGTGTTATTGTCAGTGCATTTTGTACTTGTTATGTGTTTTTGTCAGTGCATTTTGTACTTGGTATGTGAGTGCTGAGGGCAATTTGTACTTTGTAAATGTAGTGTTGAGGACTGTTTGTACTTTGTATATGTAGTGCTAAGGACTGTTTGTACTTTGTATATGTAGTACTGAGGGCTGTTTGTATTTTGTATATATAGTACTGAGGACTGTACTTTGTTTATGTAGTGCTGATGACTGTACTTTGTATATGTAGTGCTGAGGGCTGTTTGTATTTTGTATATGTAGTGCTGAGGACTGTTTGTACTTGTATATGTAGTGCTGAGGATTGTTTGTACTTTGTATATGTAGTGCAGAGGACTGTTTGTACTTTGTGTATGTAAAGCTGAGGACTGTTTGTACTTTGTATATGTAGTGCTGAGGACTGTTTGTACTTTGTTTAGGTAGTGCTGAGGACTATTTGTACTTAGTATGCATAGTGTTAAGGGACGATAGTACTTTGTATAATGTTGTGGGTGGTTTGTACTTGGTATGGGTGATGTTGAGGGCAGTTTGTGTTTGGTATGTGTATTGTTGAGGGAAGTTTATATTTGATATGACTGTAGTGTTGAGGGCAGTTTGCACTTGGTTCTTGTGGTGTTGAGGGATATTTGTACTTGGTTTGTGTAGTGATGAGGGTAGCTTGTACTTGTTATGTGTAGCATTGAGGACAGTTTGTACTTGGTATGTATACTGTTGAGGACAGTTTGTACTTGGTATGTGTATTGTTGAGGACACTTTGTACTTGGTTTGTGTAGTGTTGGGTGCAGATTGTACTTAGTATGTGTAGTGTTGAGGACAATTTGTACCTGGTATGTGTTATTGTTGAGGGCAGTTTGTTCTTTTGTGGTGTCCACATCAGTATGTATTTGTCTTGGCTGCATTTTGTATTTTGTATATGTGGTGTTCAAGGCAGTTTGTACTTGGTATGTGTAATGTTGAGGGCAGTTTGTATTTGGCATGTGTAATGTGGAGTGCATTTTGTATTTGGTATGTTGAGGGCATTTTGTAATTGGTATGTGTTGTGCTGAGGGCAGTTTGTATTTGATGTATGTAGAGTTGAGGGCAGTTTGTCTTTGTTATTTGTAGTGAGGAGGGGAGTTTGTACATGGCATGTGTAGTGTTGAGGATAGTTTGTATTTGGTATGTGTAATGTTGAGGGTAGTTTGTCTTTGTTATGTGTAATGTTGAGCGCAGTTTGTTCTTGCTATGTGTAGCATTGAGGACAGTTTGTACTTGTTATGTGTAGCAATGAGTGCAGTTTGTACTTGGTATGTGTACTGTTGAGGGCAGTTTGTACTTGGTATGTGTACTGTTGAGGGCAGTTTGTTCTTGCTGTGTGTACTGTTGAGGGCAGTTTTTGCTATGTGTACTGTTGAGGGCAGTTTTTTCTTGATATGTATTGTGTTGTGGGCTGCAGTTTTTATTTGGTCTGTGTAGTAAGAGAGAAGTACCAGAATTTCACCAGCATCTGTTGCTGAACTACTCTAAGAAGTACCAGCAAAAGTGTACAGTAGCAGGTAAATCCATATTATATAACATTTTTGTTTGTTGCAAGCTTTGGAGGTAAGCCTAGGACAAGGGTTTATATTTCTAAAGAAAATCAGAACATTTTCTCTTTTTCAGTCGCCTAGCGCATCATCTGATAGCAGTTTTCAAGATGAAGAATATGAGGAACCCGGCACGCAGGTCTCATCACCTCCTCCTCCTCTTCCCCCTCACCCAAATGTTCCAAAGTCCATCAAGCAACCCTCTCACCAAGCTGTAGAGGTACCATTTCTTTAATCTCTTGATATACCAGAACAAAAATGTAAAACTTAGTAGCATATAGTGTTATCTCTTTCTCTTCTTCCATTCATCATATTATTGCAGTTAGGTCGAATTCTCAGACTTGCATACTGTCATTATTGCAACTTTTTGTGTTTTTGATGCACACTAGTAAAATGGTGCAGGAATTTCATATTCTGTTAAAAACATTCTTGCCTATATTTGTTTTTACCTTGTCAAGATTCATACACAGTGCTGTATGGCTGCTACTACTGCTTATATTAAACTTTATTTACTCAGAATGGACTTTTGTTGAGTGAAATTCAATATTATTGTGTTATTAAAGCAAAATTACCCTTTTGAGAAAAATTAGTTTAAGAAGAATTATAATATTAACATAATATTAATATAATATTAATATTATATTATATTATATTATATTATATTATATTATATTATATTATATTATATTATATTATATTATATTATATTATATTATATTATATTATATTATATTATATTATATTATATTATATTAATGCTACAGTATCCATAAATCTTACATAAGTAGGTATATAAATATTTTTATATCTCCAAGGAATGTTTCTATGTTAAATTACACAAATACACACACACAAACACACACACACACACACACACACACACACACACACACAAATGGGCAACTATAAATGGAATTTTCATATAGGCCATGAGATCTTAAAGCATGCTTTATGGATTTTATGATATTTAAGTATTTAACAAGAACATTAATCCAAATTTAAAATACTTTTTATGGGATCAGGAATTTGTACTTGTTGAGATGTTAAGTAAAACATCTGCCACCCCTTTTGAAAGTAAGGCTTACTTGATGTTATGACTGCCACCCCTTTTGAAAGTAAGGCTTACTTGATTTTATGACTGCCACCCCTTTTGAAAGTAAGGCTTACTGGATGTTATGATGCTATTTTTTGTTCTGAAGTGATTTCCATCACTAGTACCTAATACTTTTAAAAAACATGTAGTTTTTTAAATACATATGGAATGCAACTTAAATTTTAAGAAATATTTGAAAATATCACAAGGAAGGCATACTACTTTCTGATTCACAATGACAACATTAAACACATAATACAAATTGTATATTGATTACATTTGAATAAAAAAAATATTCCTTAATTTAACAGTCCATCATACTAAATTGTCATGTTGTTGTAGTTTTGAATGTAATTTAGATATTTTATTACATTTCGATAAATACTGGAATCAGAAAAAGAATCTGCAGACAGTACAGAAATTTAATGCTATCCATAAGAAATTTAACATTCTTGAAGTCTTGTTGACATAATGGTATAGTCAGCCTTACCCCTTTATTCATTCCTTGTATGATCCCCCCATTAGCTTTTTATACTACACAGATAGCAGCAAATTAGGGTAATATGCAGTAACTGCAGATAATATGAGAGAATTTAAAATTGTCTAACTCAATTTGCTAGAGTGTGAAAGCAAGGTCAGTCACTGTTTAACATTTTTCCCATACAATATGTAAGCATTGCCTGGATATCAATAACATGTATTTTCAGTATCACTGTACTGCCTAGATATCAGTAACATGTATTCTTAATATTACTGTACTGTCTAGATATCAATAACATGTATTCTTAATATTACTGTACTGCCTAGATATCAGTAACATGTATTCTTAATATTACTGTACTGCCTAGATATCAATAACATGTATTTTAATAGCACTACTGCCTAGATATCAATAACATGTATTCTTAATATTACTGTATTGTCTAGATATCAATAACATGTATTCTTAATATCACTACTGCCTAGATATCAATAGCACATATCCTCAATATTACTGTACTGCCTAGATATCAGTTGCATATATCCTCAATATCACTGTACTACCTAGATATCAATAGCATGTATCCTCAATATCACTGTACTGCCTAGATATGAATAGCATGTATTCTCAATATCACTGTACTGTCTAGATATGAATAGCATGTATTCTCAATATCACTGTACTACCTAGATATCAATAGCATGTATTCTCAATATCACTGTACTGCCTAGGTATGAATAACATATATCTTCAATACTATACTACTGATCAGTTTCTCATTTTAAATATTAGAAATCCTGATCACGTATTTATCCCTTTGATATAGTCAACCATAAAATGTTAGCAATAGACCATAAACACTAAACAGTCAACCATAAAATGTTAGCAATAGACCATAAACACTAAAACACTAAACAGTCAACCATAAAATGTTAGCAATAGGCCATAAACACTAAATAGTCAACCATAAAATGTTAGCAATAGACCATAAACACTAAACAGTCAACCATAAAATGTTAGCAATAGACTATAAACACTAAACAGTCAACCATAAAATGTTAGCAATAGACTATAAACACTAAACAGTCAACCATAAAATGTTAGCAATAGACTATAAACACTAAACAGTCAACCATAAAATGTTACAATAGACTATAAACACTAAACAGTCAACCATAAAATGTTACAATAGACTATAAACACTAAATAGTCAACCATAAAATGTTAGCAATAGACCATAAACACTAAATAGTCAACCATAAAATGTTACAATAGACTATAAACACTAAACAGTCAACCATAAAATGTTACAATAGACCATAAACACTTAAAGTCAACCATAAAATGTTAGCAACAGGCCATAAACACTAAATAGTAAACCATAAAATGTTACAATAGACCATAAACACTAAACAGTCAACCATAAAATGTTACAATAGACCACAAACACTAAACAGTCAACCATAAAATGTTACAATAGACCATAAACACTAAACAGTCAACCATAAAATGTTACAATAAACCATAAACACTAAACAGTCAACCATAAAATGTTAGCAATAGACCATAAACACTAAACAGTCAACCATAAAATGTTAGCAATAGGCCATAAACACCTAATAGTCAACCATAAAATGTTAGCAATAGACCATAAACACTTAAAGCCAACCATAAACAGCAAGCAATAGACCATAAACACTTAAAGTCAACTATAAACAGCAAGCAAATGATCAAGGACAAAACACAGATGATGATTACAACCAATGAAAACAAAGATAAAATTTAATCGGTACTTTTGTGTGTATTGTTTATTGGATGCAGTTAAGATGGTTGTTGTTAGATCTGAAATACATAATTCTAAAACCAAATGTAGCCAGTGACCACAGTAACCACTGTGTGTTATGAAGTGTGTATCATGTGAAGTATGATTTTGATGCTGAATTCACAATGGTGTGGAAACTGCATGTACTTTACTATATAGTGAACATTTTATTTCTCACAAAAACTATATCGTGCTGATATGGAGTCAACTTTTAGGTCAGAGTTACTAAATACCTTTAATTTATGTTGCATGCATTCCAAAAAACATGCCAATTAAACCTGATTCACTTGTACACCAATGAAGTTAGTGACTAATGATGAGAATGTATTAGAGAATTCTATATGCTTTTACTTGCTAGATCAATGCTACCTTTAAGAAGAAAAAAACCTGAATAATATAAGCCAGTGTAGACATAATTAGCCTACAAAGGGAACATCTATATAAATATGCTAGCATTCCTATAAGAATTCATCCCAGCTTATAAAGAAGCATTGTCATTGTTTATATAAGGGAATCAACTTATACACAGATGAACCTCTGTTCAAATATATGCAATATAAACCTGGAAATGTTGGGACATCTTAAACTTATTATTTTCATGAAATTGCACAAAGATTTGATATTTCATTTATATCTAAAATTCAAACTGTTTGGGTAAAACTCCCCACATAAAACACAAAAGTTTACTTGCTCAGTCCAGTTTTTAACTTAAAGTGTGAGACAAAAACTTGTGTTATTCTTAGTCCTTTTAACATTTCCTTATTAACCTCATTGTCTGGATTTCATTTACCTTTAAATGATAATAATAATAATAATAATAATAATAAAAATAATAATAATAATAATAATAATAATAATAATCATGATAATAATAATGACAATAAATCTTTAGGAGCCCAATCAAGAGGAGGAATATAGTGAGTTAGATGGTGTAGGAATGGTTGAACAAGGACTTCCATCTCCAACTACTGAGGAGCCTGAGCAGGAGGTAAGAGATGATTCAAAGCTGCATTTCCCCCTCCGTCAATTTCAAATTGCATTTCCCCCTCAGTCAATTTCAAACTGCATTTCCCCCTCAGTCAATTTCAAACAGCATTTCCCCCTCAGTCAACTTCAAACAGCATTTTCCCCCTCATTCAATTTCAAACTGCATTTCTCCCTCAGTCAATTTCAAACTGCATTTCTCCCTCAGTCAATTTCAAACTGCATTTCTCCCTCAGTCAATTTCAAATAGCATTTTCCCCCTCAGTCAATTTCAAACTGCATTTCTCCCTCAGTCAATTTCAAACTCCCCCTCAGTCAATTTCAAACTGCATTTCCCCCTCAGTCAATTTCAAACAGCATTTTCCCCCTCAGTCAATTTCAAACTGCATTTCCCCCTCAGTCAATTTCAAACTGCATTTCCCCCTCAGTCAATTTCAAACAGCATTTTCCCCCTCAGTCAATTTCAAACTGCATTTCTTCCTCAGTCAATTTCAAACTGCATTTCCCCCTCAGTCAATTTCAAACTGCATTTCCCCCTCAGTCAATTTCAAACAGCATTTTCCCCCTCAGTCAATTTCAAACTGCATTTCTCCCTCAGTCAATTTCAAACTGCATTTCTCCCTCAGTCAATTTCAAACTGCATTTCTCCCTCAGTCAATTTCAAATAGCATTTTCCCCCTCAGTCAATTTCAAACTGCATTTCTCCCTCAGTCAATTTCAAACTGCATTTCTCCCTCAGTCAATTTCAGACTGCATTTCTCCCTCAGTCAATTTCAAACTGCATTTCTCCCTCAGTCAATTTCAAACTGCATTTCTCCCTCAGTCAGTTTCAAACTGCATTTTCCCCCTCAGTCAATTTCAAACTGCATTTCCCCCTCAGTCAATTTCAAACTGCATTTTCCATCTCAGTCAATTTCAAACTGCATTTCCCCCTCAGTCAATTTCAAACTGCATTTCCCCCTTAGTCAATTTCAAACTGCATTTTCCCCAATCACAGTTTCACAGTAAAATAATGGCTGTTGTGGCGATCATTGCCTGCTACTTAAAGTTGAAAATCTTTAATTTTAAATGTAATATGCCATTTTGTTGAACCTAAGTTGTAAAGAGTTTTTTTCCACTACTTGTTTTGCAAGCATTGCTTACCATTACTCAGTGAGCTTCCATTGCGATATTTACCATATATATTGGGATACAATTAAATTCTTTTCCTGTCTGAAAACTTATGGTGAAACTTTTTTCACCTAGGTCATATGTCCCAAGATTTAAGAAACAAAATTTGTGGTGAATTTATGCCCCCACCTCTGCATGTTGCAATAACATAGACAAACAAAATGCTTATTTGATTTGAAAATGAAAAAGAAACTCACCTTGTATTGTTATGATTTATACTTTTTACATCATCAACATTAAAGAAGAAATATAAAAATGAATTCCATATAAGTAGTGTAGGCATCCATGTAGTATCATGTATCGCTTATGTTAGATAACACATGGCACATTGTTCATTGATATAGAGACATAGACATAGAAAAACAAATCATGTTTGGTTGTACTCAGAAGTTCGAATATATTATCTTACTGAAAACTAGATCCAACATAATAGCAAACGAAAGGGAAGTAACTGATTCTTAGAAGGCATCTGTCATTCATATGTGACATGATGTTGGGTGCAAAAAGCAGGATTGTATTATATCCAGGTAAAATATTTGATATTATCTGGCAAATAAAATTGATATTTGAAAATACATTCACTTGAGTGCAAATGACAATCTTTTCCCTAGCATGGGATACAAAAGGTGTTATTAATCCAGTTATTGCTGTGTATGCTATTTACCCCACAGACAACATTGCCTGTTTGAAAATCAGGATTACAGATGCCAAGCAAATAGAAGCCCAGGTGTTGAATAAACACAACTGGCAGTGAGTCCTATAACAATTGTTTGAATTTATGGAAAGGATATCAAACACAAAAGTTATTTTTATTACAAAGCAAGCCAACCCAAAAAGTTATTTTATTACAAAGCAAGTGGACCTTGGAAGGGGACTTAACCTTTATAATGAGTGTGCCTTTTGTTTGTAATATACAAAGCCAAGATAAGGAAACTAACTTTGGTTTCTTTTTGCTGGTATTCATTAGGAATTTGAAAGTAAATTAAAACAATGGAACAATATTTAAAGTGACATAAAATAGTGCTTCATAAATGGACCTCATTGACTTAGTGTTGCTCAGAAAATTGGAGAAAATACAATCATTTGCTGACAATATGTTTATTAACATGGATGGAAATTCTAGTGTACTTTGATATCATTCCTGGATGAACTGTTAATAAGACGGGGATTAAAAGTGTGAGAATTAGCACGACTGGTGCAAATTTTGTAAAACTATGACTTCAACCCTTGCAGTTTCAGCTTCAGGAGATATGTTGACACCAACAATAATTTTTTTGTACATGAGAAAAATACTCATGCACCCAAAGAATGGATTGTACATGTACAGGTGAAGAGTTGGATTGAATAGATGCTGCTGCATTGGATTAAAGAGTTCTATTTCATGTACACAGTTTTATATTTTTTAATTTGAGTTGGAGTGCATTTTCAAAAACATGTAATTTTCAAATAATTCAAAATGTGTCCCACAACTTATGACTAACATAAACTAAAGCAATAAGTTCCAGAACAAACAAAATTACTTTAAAAACTAATTTATGTTGTCCTAACATATATGGTAAATATGTCACTTTATGATATCAAATCAGATAAAATTTTATTGGTCATTTAGAAGGTACAAGCAAATGTCAGAAAGATGTGCTGTACAATTGTCAGTACAATTGTACAGCACAACTGTACAATTGTCATTTAGAAGGTACAAGCAAACCTCAGAAAGGTGTGCTGTACAATTGTCAGTATAATTGTACAGCACACCTGTACAATTGTCATTTAAGAGGTACAAGCAAACCTCAGAAAGGGAGTCAGTCATTAGTTTCTCTTTACTGATTGAGTTGGAGTGCATTTTCACTGATTAAAACTGTAGTTGCATTAATTTTCATGTGGATGTCATTAATGTCCTAAACCATGAATATAAAAACCCAATTAAACATCAGCCACATATGATGAAGAAGCCTTCCTGCTCTTCATCCCCCATTTTCTTCTTTGCTTCATTAATGGGAATCACAGTAACTATTTTAGAAATCAGTGTCATTTTCATAATCTGGTAATCAAATATTAGCCTTTACATGTGTGTGTTATATGAAAAAATTATTATAAAGAACACATTTTTAGGGTATCTAGTAGCTGTTAAATCCTCATTAAAGCATGTTTCATTTTATAAATACAAGCTTAATTTCAATGCACAACATAACTGCAAAGCACTCAAACTACTGCCAGAAGCACAATTATTAATGAAACACTATGCATGTATACTAATTACAGAAAAGTACTGAAACTTACACTTCACTGATATTTAACGAAGTTCGCATTTTCATTTTTTACAGATCTTTGCATGAACTGCAGTTATCAATTCAGCATGAACCAGCTTGATCAATGAAGGTTTAAAAAATCACTTACCAATTTAGCATGCCAGTAATGGAATTGTAATTTCAGTTCTTCTTTGTAGTCTTTATTTATTGTAAAGTTTAGTTGTTAAAGTTGTTTTGTACATGAGGCAAGTTCAAAGAAAGAAATGGTTCCATTGTTTTGAGTTTGTATCTTCACATTACATGCTTCATGTGAAATGATGACATTATTGGAACCAACAGGGATCTATGTTGAATTTTACCACCTTAAAGACGCTGTAATTAGAGAGTAATGATGGTGCATCATTATGGACAATGTATTAAGGAAGAGATCATACACACATGCTTTAATAACAGCAGTTATAGTATTGTAGTCTGTAGTAACTATAGCTAAAATTACAGAGACAAGACCAGATGAGGATTTACTTTACTAAACTGTTGGTGATGTGGAGTTGTATTTGGGAATCTGAGTGACTTAGATTGAACTTAGAAGTACATCATTGGCCACATTCCACATTATCTTTTTTCAATTGGTTAACTTTATACACAGGAGGAAAACAATGATTGGAACAGCCAAGATTGTAAACTAGAGTTTCAGTTTACCATAGTTACAGTATATGTTTAGACACTGTATTGTTGGGATACCATAAATTAATTTTAAAATTAATTTCTTTTGTGCACTGTCTGTTCTGGATCACATCATCTTTTTGAATTATAAGTTGATGGACACCTTTTCAATCATTCAAAATTTACATGCTTGAAAATGGAGTCAGAATGAAATTTTATTTTAAAGAGATTTAAAACTGTGTACTTGAGATAAAACTCTTTAATCCAATGCAGCAAACATCAACACAATCCTTCTCCTGCACACATATGATCCATTTCGCGGCATGAATATATTTTTAGCTTTCTCATGACATGAAAAATTATTGTTAGAGGCAACTCATCACCTGAAGTGGAAACTGCAAGGACTAAAGTCAGATTTTTTCAAATCTGCACCAATCGTGCTAATTCTCACACTTTTAATCCCCATCTTATAATTAATCCATCCAGGAATGAGATCAAAGTACACTGGAATTTTATCCATGTTAATGATCATATTGTCTGCGAAATCGTCTTCTCTTTTAGCCCTCAGCAATTCATCAAATGATTTTGTCTCCAAATCTTCTGGGTGATGCTGGGTCGTAGATATCCATGCACAAAGTATTATATTATGGCATTTTTAAGATTATTCCACTGATTCAATAACTTTCATATTGATATCCTTTTTTAAAAAATGGCTTCGATGTAGTGCGTTATCAGACATATACCATACAAGCTACAGTATGGAAGCCTATGATACATATACAGAGTTCATGGATATATTATTCTTTAATGCTCATTATGGAACAATCATAACAATACAAGGTTAGTTTCATAGATTTTATTATCATATAAACGTTTTGTGTCTTGTTTATTACAATGTTCAGAGGGATGGGTCCGCAAATTCAATACAAATTTCTTAGGTTTTGTAAGGCTTGGGAGATATGACATAGGTGAAACAAGTTTCACCATAAGTTCAGGGACAGGAAATAAAATAATTATTTTATTGTGTCCCAGTTTAAATGGTAAATATGGTAACTCAACTTGAGTGGGTAGGCTATGTAATAATTGTGCATTTCAGTGTATCCCCCAGGGGTGTAAAACTGAGGGTAAAAAACTAACTTAGTGTTAGAACTGGGGTGGGGGTCAAATAAAAAATATGAGGGTAAAAAATGTACTGAAAAATTTTCATCTGATGCATACTTTTTCAGCTGAAATAGGATATTGCAACTTGCACAACATTCTCTCTCTCTTCTCTCTCTCTCTCTCTCTCTCTCTCTCTCTCTCTCTCTCTCTCTCTCTCTCTCTCTCTCTCTCTCTCTCTCTCTCTCTCTCTCTCTCTCTCTCTCTCTCTCTCTCTCTCTCTCTCTCTCTCTCTCTCTCTCTCTCTCTCTCTCTCTCTCTCTCTCTCTCTCTCTCTCTCTCTCTCTCTCTCTCTCTCTCTCTCTCTCTCTCTCTCTCTCTCTCTCTCTCTCTCTCTCTCTCTCTCTCTCTCTCTCTCTCTCTCTCTCACTCTCTCAAATACCAATAATACAACACACAAATGTATTGTTCATTTAATTGATAATTTTATTAGTTAATTTTCCTTTTAGTTTAAATTCATACTTGTATCAGTCTGTTTATAATCTTTTTGTAGCAACATTATAGACCAACACATTACATATAAGCCAATACAAACATCCATATAAATATTTTGTAGCAACATTATAGACCAACACGTTACATATGAGCCAATACAAAAGTCCATATAAATCTTTGTTTAAAAATGACAGTTAATTTACTGCCTGGTTTCATTGTTCTTTGTCCTAAAACACATCTATTTAAAAATCAGAAAGTCACATTCAAACATTTAGATCTTTCTTTCGTTGCAGCAAAGTTGACAAAATCTGCAACAACCCCCTGATTTTGTAATCCAGTTAATGGATTTGTCTGCAAGTTTACTTATTTCTTTGTTCTCAAAGAATGTATTGGGTAATAATGTGTTCAAAAGATATCCTGTGGTGATCAAATGCAGATTTTAAAAATTTTAAACTGTCATGAAAGGGTTATTCACTTGTGCAGTGTTTGCAACAAGATCAAAAGCCACAACAGTAATCACAACAGATGTGTGGTATTCAAGTCAAGGGAATTTTTTTTCTACATTTTTCATTAAAGTCAGATCTACATCTACTCTTTCATGTTCTGCTTCTTTCACTTTCTTTGATAATGATTGTTAGTGCATGCCATTTTAATCTGAAAATCTCACTTTAGTGCATCAAGCATTTTCTGGAGATCACATTTTAGTGCAACAAGCATTGAGGTTAAACATCTGGACAACTTGTTGAGCATGATGGAATTACATGAGAGCTTGCGAGATGAGAGGAAGCTACTCTGTCATAACATTGTCAATGTTAGTCTGAACATTGTCTATAATAGTCTGGTTCTCTGCTTCTTATGCTCCATATTGCAGAGTGCAGGACAGGGAGCATACCAAACAGGAAACCAGAATATGCCTATGATCGAAGTATACATTATGCCATAACTAATCCAACACATTGGATATTAAATAAATCCTGATTGTATTGTCCAAAATACAGTGTGCATACCTGATGCCCAACTGTGTATTAAGGAAAGCACTGCATTTTGATATGTTGGCATGTGTTTGTCTTGCAGAATTTGCTGTGAAATGTAATTCTATTTAATGAAAATTACTGACTTAGTTTTGTTAAATATTTAGAGGTAAATGCTGGCATTACAATCCTAATGTTGACATTCTTATTTATGATATTGGTGGACTGGTTTCTTTTATTTTGTTTTATCTAGTCATTTGAAAAATGTAGCAGGGGCTTTTGGGGTCCAAGCAGTATGAAAATAACATATCCCATTTAGGTGCAGGTCTTTGGGATAAAAATAGCCCCAGTTTTACTAACATATTCAGGTAGCTGGTCTTAGGGAGAAAGCCAGACCCAGCTTTACTGACCCAATCTAGAAGATGGTCTTGGGGAAAAAACCATACCCAACTTTGCTTATAACCCTTCATATAAGATAGTAAATGGTAGAATTGAAGCCAAAAAATTAAATGTTGGCAATTTCTTTCAGGCATATGATGAATTTGAGTTGGGAATTCGTGATGAGGAAAATGTTGAAGAGGAAGCATATGAGGTAATTTCTTTGTTTGAAGCAAATACTCTATGTAATATGACATGTCACTCAGCTTCTCCAACATTTTCAAGAATGAGACTTTGATGAGATTGTGAGTATTCTGCACACAGATGTGCACAGCATTTGAAGTCATTTTTTCCATCTTATAATAGCTGAGACTTTGGTGGGGAGATTTTTATAGTGTTACAACCTGTAGTTAAATTACATGTGTGTTAATATTTGAATTGTTCTATTTCATTTCTATTTTAATTTTACTTCATTTTATATCATTAAATATAATTATTGTTATGGCGATGATTATGTTGGCAAGATCTAATATTTTGTTAGAAACATTGTGTTTACTTAAAAGGTAAATGTGACTCAATTAAGCATGATTTTCGCATGAGCGATTTTGTTGTTACCAGTAAACAGTCTGCAAAAACTATGTAAATGATTGGCTGTGACCACATCATAGCTTGTTTACATTTTTTTATACCCCAGTGATTTCGAAATCACATGTATTCTTCATGCATGTGTACATGAAATGACATTATTTTGTTTTAAATGCTCAGTTATTTGTAATAAATATTTAGTCTTAGTCGTAGTAGTCATGGTCAGAGTTGAGAGTCACTAACATCTTATAGACTTAATACATTTAAAGGTATTTTTGTGCTGGAAATAGTTGTTCTTTCCTACATTTGAGGAACAACATTTGTATTGTTAGTGGCAGATGTATTTCATCTACTTTCTAACTAATTATTTTCCCTGGAGAACAACACTACTGGCTTTGGACAAAGACATTTGCTGAAATTACTACTAAATTGGAACATAACAATACAAATTGTGCTTCACAGTGAAAATTCTGGAACTTTTGTGTTAGCCTTCGCCTGATGTCATCATCCATCATCTTGGAACAAAACTAAGATTCAGACTATATCAATTTGGAACTGTTTTTTCACAGAACTTATGTATTTTTACAAATTTAGAAACAATTTTGGGGTCTTCTTAAAAAATTCTAAGTCTTGTTTCATATCTTTACCTTTTCTCCGTGTTTTTAGGGAAATAAATTATTTTTTAAAAAATTTACTAAGCTTGTTGTCTTCACTCTTTCTTTGTGTTGCTTTGAATAAGCCGATAAGTAAGAAGTTAAAAGTTCTAAAACAAGGCACATCTCTGGAACAGCAGTGCAGTTATAATCCTTTTGAAATGTACACTTCAAATACAAAATTCTTCTTACCATGTCAGTTTGTCTGCATTTTACTTTTTAAAAATATACTAAATAGTAAATAACAATGTCAGAGATGTCAAATGCAGAAAAGGATCTGGAATATGATAGCACAGTTTTATTGTAACATATTTCATTCCAAGTAAAGACAAGGATATCTACTTTTAGTAATATTTAACATGAAAATTATTCAGTAAAAACTGACAAATAGGAATCTAATCAGCAGATAGTAAGATTAAAAATTATGTTCATCTTTTAATATGCATGTAGTCTAAGTGTATTGTTAGTGCTCAGCTACATTTTCAATACAAAATAAACACTTATAAAGCATGGCAATCAAAAGACTTATTGCAATATTCAAGTAGTACCAGTATTTAATTTGGAAATACATTAAATCCTTTGAATATAAGAATACTTGAAAGATAATTATTATAAATAATTCTTGTGAATAATTTTTGGAGTTTGAAGATTTTAAACCTTGTGAATATGACTACATTGTGATTATTGAAATGTTTAAAAAAAAAGTCCATTCACAGTAAATAGTGAAATTTAGGTTTAATCTTTCTCAAGTTATTCCCAAAATAAAAGCAAACCTTGATTTTAACATGCCTGTAAACTAAAAAGGAGGACTAGTTTTCAATCCGCCACCAGTAATTCCCAAAATAAAGTGAGCCTTGATTTTAACATGCCTCCAGTAATTCCCAAAATCAAAGTGAGCCCTGATTTTAACATGCTTATAGTAATTCCCAAAATCAGAGCGAGCTTTGATTTTAATGTGTTTCACATAATTCCTGAAGTAAAAGGAATATCTGAGTTTTGATCTGCCTCCAGCAATTCCCATTAAAATGAAGATATAGGTTTTAATCTTTCTTAAGTTATTCCAAATTGAAATGAGATCAAGTTTTTAATCTGCCTCCAGTAATTGTCACAGTAAATCCTTTTTATCAGCTGGGTAGTAGGTTACTGGTTGATATTCTCCATTGTTTCATTTCACTATAAGTTTACTGCTAGACTTTGTCCCAGGTAAACTTTCTTTTTATGACTTTAGCATTGCCTGAATAACATATGACTATAGCATTTTTCTGGCTTAAATTAAAATTTAGCATTACCTGGGTAAAAGATTATAGAAGTACATAAATAACAGAATACTATTACATTACCTGGGTAAAAGATTATAGAATTACCTGATTAACAGAATACTATAGCATTACCTGGGTAAAAGATTATAGAATTACCTGAATAACAGAATACTATAGCATTACCTGGTAACAAATTATCTCAACTTTATATGAAGATTAAATAAAACCCATCATTCCTTATTAAATTGTGAAGTCTATCATAAACATCACTGATGAGGTGTTTACTCATATAATAGAACACTGATGTTTATTGTTGATATAAAATGAGCTAAATGAGAAAGCTAATTTTTAACTTCTATGATGCTATCCATATAAACAAAGCTATTCTTAAATTTTCATGTTTATTGTTGATATAAAAGGAGCATTGAGAGAAAGCTAATTTTAAATTTCCATGTTTATTGGTGATGCTAAAAGATCCTTGAGATAAAGCTAATTTTTTATTTCCATATTACTGTCCCCATATAAGAGGGTATCAACAAAGATAATCATAAATTTTCTTGTTATTATCC
Organism: Potamilus streckersoni; assembly: GCA_016746295.1. Lineage (NCBI taxonomy): Eukaryota > Metazoa > Mollusca > Bivalvia > Unionida > Unionidae > Potamilus > Potamilus streckersoni. Next base: position 679,630 of record JAEAOA010000551.1, on the reverse strand, counting down.
ATATAAAAGAGCATTGAGAAAAAGCTAGTTTTAAATTTTCATTATTATCATCCATAAAAAAAGAATTTTGACAGAATACTAATTTTAAATTTCCATGTTTTACTTATAAGTTTAAAAAGATCCTTGCCTAAAAACTAATTTTAAATTTCCATGCTTACTTTTAATTTTAAACAGAGATTTGATAGAAAGCATATTTTAAATTTCCAATAAAATAATTGATTGTACTATCAAACTAAATCTTGGTGATGCTATCTGGTGCTGATAATTTGTATCAGATGAGTCACTCCAACAGTCATATTTCAGTAATTATTAAGTTTAAATGTATAAAAAAATATGAACATGATTTTATGAAGTGTACACTTTACTAATTAAAAGTTTAAAAAAAACATTATCATTCCTAGTGAACTAGTTTCATTTTTTGATTTACAGTGAAGATGAAAAACAGCAAAGTGTTATTGAATAACAGTAATGCAATGATTTTAGCAGCAAATAATGGTACTGTTATAAAACAATCATAAACAAATAACTATTATATTTTGCAGTACACATTGCGCACACCCACCCACCCCACACCCACCCACCCACCCACACACACACCAAAGAAGATGGGATATTGGATTTTTATATACTTAAAGCAAGTTACCAGACCCAATTAGATTCTGGTGACCTGACATTATTTTCATGGCCATAGGCAAACCTTTGTGTGAACTGAATGATTTCTGCTTGTAAGTAAGATATCTCCAAAATATTCTGACATTATTAGACCAGATGTAACATGCAGATTTTTTTGACGCAGTCCTATAATTGTATTAGACTTTGGTGATCTTGATTAAGATTTCAGATTCATAGAGTGGCATTTGCTTTCTTATTTTGGAGAATACTCACACTGTAAGGGATATGTCGGGAACTATCAAACCAAGCTAGTCCCAGTTTGATATTCATATGTTAGAGATTTGGTAAAGTCTAAAGACTGACTAGGTTGTGGTTACAGTGACATGGTTTTCAAGATTACAGGGTATGCATTGTGTTAAGTGAATGTAACAGCTTTTAAACAACTAAAGGACATCATCTTTTAAGCAAGATATATCCTATATGTTTTGACTAAACTCAGCCATGTTGATATACAGATGCTTTATCAGGGTCTCAACAATCCACTTACCTTTTTTTGACCTTCAGTATATTTCAAGGTTACGTGATGATAATGCTGTTTAAAGTGGGGTTAATATTGTTAGATGTAGTTTAGTGAGCCTTTGATCTAATTTAGTGAGCCTTTGACATAGTTTAGTGAGCTTTTGATGTAGTTTAGTGACCTTGAACTTTGGATGCCTTTGAAATGTCTGAAAACCCAATTGAGTTATGGTGTTTGAGTTTCATTTTCAAGGTTATACAATTACTTTGGATTTGGATTCATTTCATTCTTAGCATCTTTGCATATTTGACCATTATCTCTAGCAAATTTTATTGAGTCTTTTAAAACCTTGATATAAACATCAAATGAGCTCTGGGTATAGTATAGAAAGGTTTAACTGTAACAAGTATAAATTTCTATGACACTCTTATAAACATCAAATGATAAGATCATTTGTTATTACAAATGATTTCCAAGATAATTTGCACATATGTGAACATTCATTCCTTTGTACTGTTTGCCTTGAAAATGAATTTTAGGTCATCTGAACCAAATTAGTCCCTTCTAATGTTGCACTTTGACTAAATAATTGCACTTCCATGAACATTTGGTTTCCTTAACATTGTGACACAGCCTTGATTGTAACCTACCCAAGTCAATTATGGTTTCATCCAATGTATCATAAATTATGTTGGATCATTGTTTGACACTATGTTGTACATGATCATGTTGTTTGACACTGTGTTGTAAATTTACATACTGTTTGACACTGTTTTGTACATGTACACATCATTTGACACTTGTAAATTTACATACTGTTTGACACTGTGTTGTACATGTACACATTGTTTGACACAATTGTAAATTAATACTGTTTGACACTATTGCTGGGTATTATCTTGAACATGTACGTATTGTTTCTTGCAGGCTCCAGAAAACCAGCAGGATACATATGAGGAAGTTCCTTCTCATGGTCAGCCAGCTGCCCCAAAACACCCTCCAGCCTCCTCAAAAGTTGGAGTGCCTCTTCCTGCCCCACCTGCCTCTAGTAATAAAAATGCTGGAGTAAGGATCCTGTTCAATTATATTTATTTTAATGTCTTGAATTTGTAGGAATATATGCCATTAATTAGTTACATACATTTCTAAGACTAAGTTGAGTTTTCCAAAATTATGGAATATAAAACTATTTGAATGTTCCAGACAATTTATAACTTTTCAAATGAAAAGATGTGCCATATGCTTTCATTTAATTCACAACAAATAAATCATACCTCATTTTTTCACCCTTCAACTTTAAAATGTTGTTTAACTTACCTCTGCTACCAAATGCATTGTACATACTGAAAGTCAAACATTTCTTTCCAGGGCAACAGTTTGAAACGGGTTTCATAGTACATATTCCAAGGGTAGGGGACTAAGTGGGTGAAAGTTACAATCATGATAATTATTTGTTAACACACAGTAATACTAATATTCATTATCTGTACTAACACTTAGAATCATTAATTGTACTTTTGGGGTGCTGTAGAGATATTATGAACTTCTGAGTAGTATGTTTAAACATGGACAATGGAGAGAATGTTGGTACACTGGTATGTTTCTTACATTACAAATAAATGAAAGAAAATATTTTTTCTATATATTTCTTTCACTTAATACCACAATTTAAATTTAAGTTGACCTCACTCCTGGATTTTGAAAGTCTTCTTATTTTCCCATAACTAATATCATTATACACACAATACTGCCTCAGGGATGTAGGAACTCTATGTTGTGTCCAGTGTTGTTTGGAAGTTTGTAGGAACTATGTGTTGTGTCCAGTGTTGTTTGGAAGTTTGTAGGAACTCAATATTGTGTCCAGTGTTGTTTGGAAGTTTGTAGGAACTCAATGTTGTGTCCAGTGTTGTTTGGAAGTTTGTAGGAACTCAATGTTGTGTCCAATGTTGTTTGGAAGTTTGTAGAAACTCATGTTGTGTCCAGTGTTGTTTGGAAGTTTATAGGAACTGAGTGTTGTGTCCAGTGTTGATTGGAAGATTGTAGGAACTATGTGTTGTATCTAGTGTTGATTGGAAGTTTGTAGGAACTATGTGTTGTGTCCAATGTTGTTTGGAATCTATCATCAGAATGCTATAGCAGGAAGTTATGATGCAAGTGATCCTTTATTTCAGAATTCCTTTTGACATTTTTTTAAATAGGGAACTTTTTCTGACCTTTAAAACTGCTATTAATATGCCCTGTTTATTTGACATTCTTTAAATAGAGAACTTTTTCTGATCTTTAAAACTGCTACTAATATACCCTGTTTATTTGACATTCTTTTTCTGACCTTTAAAACTGCTATTATTATGCCCTGTTTATAATAACAATTGGTATTCAGATCATTATTTTGTGTAACAACAATCGAGGCTGCCATTGGCCAAGAAGACCCTTTGATTCAGACACTAGTATGTTGGTTATCTTTATGATATATGTGCTTCTTCACAGATCACTCTAACAGGAATCAGTCTGTTCCAAGAAAGTTGTGTAAATAGCTTTATATGTCATGTTCTTAAATGTACACAGTACTTCAAAAAGGTATTTTCATGACAAAAAGTACATAAGATATTTGTCAAGAAAAGTCCATGTAGTGATTAATCAAGGCTATTATTGCTGCATGAACTCTAACTCCATTGTTACTTACAGCCTATGACATTCACAAAATAAAATATGCATTCTATGAAAGGACATTAATATGTTACCCTCAGTAGGTTAACTGTGTACCTGGGAACAGTTATAGGAATTATATTAATGGCCTTCATGCTGTATGCACTTAATCTGTGGCTCACCTGTAGTGTTTTTAAACAAGGTAATTATTGTGGCATGTACACTGACTGTCAGTCTAAGTATACTCAAAACCTGTCTCTCTAACCCAGTAGAATCTGGCTTCTCAGAGTGGACAGTGATAATATTTTTTAAAGCAAATGAATACAAAAACAACTTTAATCAAATTTTTAATCTACATATTACATCTTTTTTAATATGATAAAAAGAATGTACTTCTTTTAATAATTTGTGTTCAGGTAAGTAGTTGGGTGGTTGGGTAGGTTGGTAGTTTCACAATTTGCCAGCTTTATAGTGCCAATTATATTGTAGAATTCAAATTTTTATAAAGCCTTAAAAGTAAAATATTAAGATAAAATAATGCAAAAATCTAGTTAGAAAGGGGACAAGATCAATGTCATCAGCATTTATTTTCTACATGATAATGTGTACAGTGACTATGGAGAACTTTTGAAAATGGAGGTGAGCTAAGTAATTGTTGATTGCACTTTGGCTGTATTTGTAAGTTAGACTGTGAACTTAAATTTTATAGTATGGAATTATTGGCTGTTTCTTCATGATTAGCATTTGTCTGCTTCAACTCTGTGCTCTCAAAGTAACCAATGAGCAAAAACCAACAAGTTTCATAAAAATTCAACAAATAATTTATTTCCCAAGAATACGGAGTGAAAATTCAAAAATAAATATTGTGAATTAAATTCCAAATAGTCCTAAATGTTATATCACTAGTTCAATGTATTGAGTATGCTGAATGAATTCTATTTGTGTTCCAAATTAATGAATTCTAATCTTGATTGTGCTGATGTACCAATAACCTGAAATGTGGAGATGTGCTATATACACTACAAAATTTTGCAAAGCCAATATCAAACCCAACCATTCTTAATTATGGAATGAATTCTCTGGTGCTTGATTAATCTTTTAGAAAAATAACATGCTGGATGATCAACACCAATTTTGTCTTCTTTAATTAACTGTTCTGGTGGCCTAGTGGTTAGAGCAGCCACTTTGGAATCAGGAGGTCATGGGTTCAAACCCTGGCTAAGTCGTACTAAAAACTTATAAAAATAGTACTTACAGCTGCCTCTCTAAGCACTCAGCATTAAGTAGTTTGTGTTAGGACTGGTCATCCTGGTGCCAGGATCATGTGAATGGGTGGGACATAATGCTACATGTGTGCAGCTAGATACCCCAGTGCTAGACATCACTATAAACTGCCACACTACAGTCATCACAGTAATATGACTGAAAATTATTAAAGCTACATTAAAAATCAAAATTGCCCCCCCCACACACACACACTCACACACACTTCTTTAATCAATACTCCACCCACCTTCTGCATCACCTGCATCAAAGAAATTTATAATGATTGAATCTGGAGCTGTAAGAACTCGTGCACATTTAAGTATATGGTCTTGAATTTATCAAAAGCCTCCTGACATTTGTCAAACCAATGAAATTTGGTTTTGTTGATACTGAACAAATTTGTCAAGGTTCAGAAATTATGATAAAATTTTAGAGCAAGATTTCTGATAATCTTCAGTTGTACAAAAAAAGAATGACAGTAGACACTTGTTAGAAATTCTCCATATATTTGAAGGAATCTCTTGTAGCTCAGTGGTAGAGAGCTATGCATGCAATTCTAAAGTGATGGGTTCAAATCTTACTCTAGCCACCACATATTAATTGCCTTGATGAGTTTATCGCTATGAAATTTAATTTTATTTTCAGAAACTAACTTTCCAAGCACCCTTTGTTCAAGGCTGCCTTAGTTAATTAATCAGTACAATGATTCATATAGAGAATATTATATACAAGTATCATTGGATCAAAGTTTACTGCACTGTTTTTTTTGTTTTGTTTCTTGCAGGCTCCAGTAAATAAGCCCCAAGAGACTTACGAATCAGTCCCTGGTCAGAGTCAACCAAGTGTCCCTACACGCCTCCCACCATCATCAGGAAAGACAGGAGTACCTCTTCCTCCACCTCCTGCTTCTGAATTCATTGATCAGATTTCTGGAGTAAGAATGTTTTTAATGTTGCTGTGTTTTGTCTTATCTAATATTTCATACTCTTTTATTAACTATATAAATAAGTTTTCCAAATGTCTCTATGTAAGCTAGCATGTTGAAAGGGAAGTCACCCCGAACACAATTTTAACAGAAGATACCCAAAAAAACATCTTCTGCAAAGTTTGATCTATTCTGATCTATGCCTATCTGTATTGAAATGGAGGACGAAAAAGGATTTTTAATTTGGTTGATATGGTAACCACACCATTACTAGTGATGCCACCTCAAACATAACCTAACAGAAAGTAACCTGAAGTCAAATATTCAAAATGGTTTGGTTGTATCTGAGAAGTCACAAATATGTTCTCCACCTAATTACTATGGAAATTAGTGTTGCTAGAGAAGATTCCCTTCACAAAAGTGTGACTGAAATAAATCCATAAACATTTGTGCATTATATCATATAATTTAACAAATAAATCTGGAAATTCTTTCCCCAGGCAATTGAGCAAAGGTAATAAACCTTGCTGAACATGAATCAATTTCAAGGTATCAAGACTCTGTCTGGGACTGTGTAGAAATTGTTGTAGAACATATTACACATATATGCAGATACAGATGGGCATGATAATATAATTACTGCCTTTGTTTCAAAAACTGAAGCTTTAAATATGTATCATGCTCCTGCATAATGATGATCAGGCACAGATGATTTAAAAAAGTCATAGTTCAATATAAAAGAAAGCTAAAGTCCACATTAAAAAATTACATGATACTCCCATGTAAGAAAGCTGAACATTATCATCATCATGTCGACATTCAGCAAATACACTTTTTGCTTGTTCCCTTTTCTCTCCATGATCACATTTACAAATGATTAGTATGGCACCATACTGACAATATTATACTGATGTACCATATGCCATAACATGGCACCATATATCATGACATGGCATATTGTCAGTATTATACTGATGTACCATATACCATAACAGGGCATATTATCAGTATTATACTAATGTACCATATATCATGACATGGCACATTGTCAGTATTATACTGATGAACCATATACCATCACTGGGAATATTGTCATTGTTATAACTGATTACCATATACCATGAAAGGGCATATTGTCAGATTTATACTGATGTACCATATACCATAGCAGGGTATGCTTAACATTATACTCATGTATCATACATATAACAAAACAAGGCATACTGTCAATATTATATATGATTTACCATACTTATACCATCACAGGGCATATTGTCAGTATCTTACTGATGTACCATATACCATGACAGGGCATAAAAGGCAAATCAACAGTCTTTTCTGTCACAATAAAGGTGTTGAATAAATTGTAACAAAAACTAGATATTTATTTTTTATAGCATGGGCAAATCTGTGATCAAGAGCTAAACAAAAATGTTGAACTTTTGTTAGTAAAGATTAAAATGTAAGGCAACAGAAATAGATCAGATTACAGTTTTACGATTTGAACACCATTCCATTGGCAGAGCAGTCAACATCTGCCTCAAATGCTGGAAGTCATGGGTTTGAACCCAGGCCTAGTCATGCCAAAGACTTATAAAAATGGTACTTACAGCTGCCTCACTAGGTGCTCAGCATTAAGCTGTCAGTGTTAGGACTGGTCAGGCTGGTGTCAGAATATGTGTGATTTAGATTTTTACGTAGCTTTTAACAATTTTTCAGTCATATCGCTGCTATGTCTGCAGTGTGGCAGTTTATAGTGATGTCTAGCACTGGTGTATCATGCCCCAGACATGTAGCACTATGTCCCACCCAGTCACATTATCCTGACACTAGGCCAACTGTTACTAACACTAACCTCTTAATGCTGAGCACCAAGCGAGGCAGCTGTTAGTATCATTTTTGCAAGTCTTTGGTATAACTTGGCTAGGGCTCAAACCCACGACCTCCTGCATCTGAGGCAGACGCTTTATTCACTGTTTCAGAATAATTGACTGGATTTGACATCATGCTATATCTGAAATGATGCCCCAGTGCTAGACATCACAATAAACTGCCATACTGCAGACATCATAGCCATATGGCTGAAAAATTGTTAAATCCAAATCTCACACACACTTTAATAGCAGTGTGGCTTTCATGTGGTAAAACTTATATCGACTTATTTGCTAGAATGGCTGAGTCACTTTGAAACAAGCTAAACTGAAATGTTCCTGGAGGACATCCTCTATCAAAATTGGTATCGGCCAGGTGGATGTGAACAAAAACATAATATCATCTCTCCATAAAAATAATTATTTCTGTAAAGTTACATTGCATGGGAATATTAGATGTTATATATGTGCTGGCACTAATAAATGGAGTTCAATGTTCTGGTATGTACAGTTGCCTTGCTACTTTATATTCCCAGGATCTTTCATAATACAACTTTAGAAAGGTGAATAATACAATGCCCACATGGGCCTCTTGCTTTGAATGATAGCATTGCCTGGTAAACTGCTGTAGAAAAACAATAAGTTGTTTTGTGAAGTATCAATACATGTTGGGAATTAACTCATGCAATGTCATTTTGGGGAGGTTTTGTGATTTACTATAAACCATTAATTTAAGACTATAAATATTCATTTGTTGAGTTGATATGAACCCTTACCAAATACATAAATTTAAATAGCTATGAAACACTTATTTCTCCATTAAATACAATCCTCAGTCACAAGAAAATTAGGAAATAAATTCCTTTCTCTGTATTTTATAGAGTCAAAGGGAAAAAAAATACATCAAAATTACCTCCCCTTACCAGGGCTAGGTTGCCACCCATGTACTGCATGAAGCTTTCTCTGTTGTACAATCACAATTGTACCACTTTATCTCTCACTATTCATCAGAATAATCAATAATTCAACCCATCTAGTCATAAAGTCAGTACAATATTGTTAATTAAGGCTATGACAAAGCATTGTCAACTTCCTTTTTTATATATTTTCAATTGTACAGATTTTGTGCACTGTGTACTTTGACTCTAATTTGGTAGTTGCACTTGGTATTGTAGATTTTACTTGTAAACATGTACTGTAATACATTGTATATAGCCATGGTAGCATGAAATTTTAAGCATGTACCCTAATACATTGTATATAGCCATGGTAGTGTGAAATTCTAACATGTACCTTAATACTTTGTATATAGCCATGGTAGTGTGAAATTGTAAACATGTACCCTAATACATTGTATATAGTCAAGGTAGTGTGAAATTTTAAATATGTACCCTAATACATTGTATATAGCCATGGTAGTGTGAAATTTTAAACATGTACCCTAATACATTGTATATAGTCAAGGTAGTGTGAAATTTTAAACATGAACCCTAATACATTGTATATAGCCATGGTAGTGTGAAATTTTAAATATGTACCCTAATACATTGTATATAGCCATGGTAGTGTGAAATTTTAACATGTACCTTAATACTTTGTATATAGCCATGGTAGTGTGAAATTGTAAACATGTACCCTAATACATTGTATATAGTCAAGGTAGTGTGAAATTTTAAATATGTACCCTAATACATTGTATATAGCCATGGTAGTGTGAAATTTTAAACATGTACCCTAATACATTGTATATAGTCAAGGTAGTGTGAAATTTTAAACATGAACCCTAATACATTGTATATAGCCATGGTAGTGTGAAATTTTAAATATGTACCCTAATACATTGTATATAGCCATGGTAGTGTGAAATTTTAAACATGTACCCTAATACATTGTATATAGTCATGGTAGTGTGAAATTTTAAATATGTACCCTAATACATTGTATATAGCCATGGTAGGGTGAAATTTTAAATATGTACCCTAATACATTGTATATAGCTATGGTAGTGTGAAATTTTAAACATGAACCCTAATACATTGTATATAGTCATGGTAGTGTGAAATTTTAAACATGTACCTTTGTACATTGTATATAGCCATGGTAGTGTGAAATTTTAAATATGTACCCTAATACATTGTATATAGCCATGGTAGTGTGAAATTTTAAATATGTACCCTAATACATTGTATATAGCCATGGTAGTGTGAAATTTTAAATATGTACCCTAATACATTGTATATAGTCATGGTAGTGTGAAATTTTAAACATGAACCCTAATACATTGTATATAGTCATGGTAGTGTGAAATTTTAAACATGTACCCTAATACATTGTAAGATGCCATGATAGCACCTATCACATTTAAGACTCTCATTCAGTGAGTGTAGAATACCTTGATCAGGTGACCCACAATGGAGCTAACAGAGTTCAGTTCACATGTTGGATAGACTTATAATATTTTCACATTGTATGAGGCTCATTATGGCAGTATTCATATAGACAGTGAGGATAAACATTCCTCCTTTTCTCCACTGCAACAGTTCAAACAAATTAAGGAGACTTGTCATACAAAAATCCATGGCCCATGGAACTTCAAGGTCTTCTTTTAGAGAATCTGTTGATGACACCCAGCACTTCACTGGTGCTGCACCCAATTAGATACATACAGTGCAGACATACCAAACTTAGATAAGGACTTTGTAGTGGTGAACATAAGGATGATTGCTGTGTTTTTTCTTCCAATATCCAGCATGTGTGGAACAAAGAGTACACTTTATTGATTAAGAACTTGACTTCCTTAGTGATTGTTAGTTTGTCCAAAGGGTAGGCTGTGAACTGACCACATCAACTTGTGTGAAAAGTCTAGTGCTTCTGGATTATTTATCAGTATGTCACTGATTGTCATCTCCATCTTTCAGTATGCTTGTGAAACATGGATGCTCAAATCAGATCTACAATGAAGGATTTAAACCTAAAAAATTAGATGCTTTGATTTATAGAAATATTATGGAGATGATTACAACTTTGAATCATATTTTTTTAAAAATATAATTCATCAAAGGTTATATTTTAGAAATTTTGTTTCAAGGTTAAGTAATGTAGCCTAAAGCTATTTTTTTCAGCATTATCATTAAATCAGTTTGATGTGAAATGTGTTACAACCAGTTCTTGTCTGACATTTTCCTTGTGATTCCACATTCACTGTGAAAATGTGACTTTTTTTTCTAGGAGTGCCAGTCACTGTGAAAATCATCCATTCTTTGAAAAAATAATAGAAAAATCCTACTGAATAAGTCTCTTAAGCTGAGGTGTAGAATTATATCATTCAGTTGAAATGGGTTGTTCCTAAATCTCTGATAGCGTTGTACATATTCATTAAAGTGGTTACTGATTTTGTACTCATTTACAGGAGATTCATTCCTCTAAACATGACAGCTATGCCAACAATACTTCTTCATTCCTAGATTTGAGAAGTAGTTTTACACCTAATAACAATTTCAGCAGAAGCAATATCTACATTTTAAATTTAGACATCATTAAGGTCATTCTCTGGCAAGTACAGTTTGCATTCTCACACTTCTGTTTTACAAATTTAGTGTTGCAAAGACTACTGCCAGGCCCTCTGTTCATGGCAGCAATGCCTAATAGTGGGCTTGGGTTGACAGCTTTTGCTGGATTCACCAAGAATTTGTCTTGGTAAGTTAAGACCATGCTTTACTTGTTATCAGGGTGCTGACATTGCATGTCCATTAAGCTACCTTCACATTAGGGGGTTATTTTATTATTTATGTTGGAATGCCTACTAAAAGTGTACTCTTGGTAGAAGTTGGATGTTGATGAATTTTTTCCTTCTATTCTGTTTTACTTCTAAAGTTTTTTGTAATAAGGAAATGTGTTTGTTGGAGAAAGAAAGTTTATAGTACAGTATGTTTCTACAAGTAAACTTTTGTGATCACTTTACCGAAAAGCTCATCCACATCAACCTCTGACTGCAAGAACCAGCCCTAATTAAAGCTTCTAGATAACATTTTATTTGAGTGATCATTCAGTGGAGGCAAAGTGAGGTAATTTGAAAGAGTTTCTTCCATTCATCTGTATGACACATAGGGGAAAGATGAAGACTTATGTCAGTCTGGAAGGGCTGGATTTGAGAGGTACTGGACAGTTTTTCCTATTTTCAAACGATCATGTGATTAGGTAAGTATTTTCAGAGTAGTATAATATTCTTTGTTGCAATTAAACCATTGATACCCACAAATGAAAATGAATTCATAGGATAAAACAACCATCTTCACAACGTTCATAGACCATCCATATTATTTTGACAAGTTCATATGGAACTCACAAAGTTTCAATAAAACTTTATTTGATTTTCAGGACACATATGAAACCCTACCTGACCAGGGAAATAGAACTCCAACTCCACCCCCACCTCCCCCATCAGTGCCATCACAGAGAAGACCAGTCCCACCTCCTTCAACACTGGTATGGTATTAGAGAGTGTATGACACATAGTTAAAGTCTGGATACTTGCTTTACTTTTAAAGACCAAAAAATTTTATGAAATATGCCAGTATCCATCAGTTATTATCTGCCCATCGTTACCTGCTAGCAGTTGTCTGTTACTTCTGCTTCTGCTAACTTACTTTGAGGAAAATCATTAACTTTGAGTTTCGACCTGAAGTCTAGCTGGTGTAATATGATAATCATGGTGCCCATTCAATATCCAGTACGGTGGCCAGTCTTGTTATCCATACGCCTTTAATGGGCATAGTGATATAGGGTTTCCAACTAAAGAACAAAATGAAAATATATATGGCCTAATGAAAATGGTGCCAATTTGATGTCCAGCTTGTATGACATGGCTGCCAAAATTGAAGGTCATATTAACATGTGCTTTATGTAAAAGATTTCTCATCGTGTATGAGTTGTGGATGGTCCTAGATGAAAATGGTGCTGATCTTCCATGAAATATTTTTATCTTGAAAAGCTTGTTATTATTTCTTTTTTTGAAAACCTTGTTATCACTAATTCTGCTTCACAGATGATCCAATTAACAGATCAGACTTCTTATTAGTTGATCCAGTGGAAATAGTTCAGATCTTACATTCACCATCTTGAAAATCACATAAGCTCAACAGTTTCCAAATGGATGGTTACATCTGAATGGGGTTTTCACAAAATGCCTTCTTTAGCCATACAGATAGCCGTAGTGACCAACAAGGCCAGCTTCATAATCTTGTTATAATTGCTGCTCCTACTTGGATGGTCTGATCAACATTGGGTGTCCACTCAAAGACCTCTCATGATACGCAGTTGGTCCTGAATGAGAAGTTTTCAGATGTGACCTCCCACTCTGACCACCATTAAATACTTATGGTGGCTTATCCAAAACAGGTGGTCATATTTAAGTAGGGTTTGCAATAAAACACATCATACAGATGTCAATTTCTGTCTTATATTAATGATGCTGAAATATTCTCCAAAATGACAATACTAAAGTGTTATAACAACATGTAGCTGATCTGAATGAAATAATGTTTATCCTGTTTCTGGCATGGCATCCATTGTATCCATCTGAGTAATGTTATCACTTCTCTTGAACAAACGGTGTCATTGTCTTAGTGAAACATCTTTTGCAATATGTAACTATTCTAGAATGAAAACAATGCAGAACTGACCACCAGCATATGGGCAATTTTGTGAATGAGCTTGAAAAACCAGACCTACTTGGCCTTGGGGTCATGTCAAAGGTCATGACTTACATTAATGTACTTCATTAAGCCAATGAACAGAGTGACTTGTATATATAAGAAATGAAAATTAATTCTGACTGTATATTGTATTTCATTGTTTTTCAATAAATAAGTTGATAGTTGGCATTTTGTCATTAATTTCAAGGTAAAAGGTGTTGTCTGAGGTATCCTATCAATGACAGATTGTTAACATGATTACAAAAAGGAATGAATGGCTTTTTATATAAAAAAAATCCAAGCTTGTCATCCAAAATAACATCATTTATATTGTATTTTTTAGTTTGTAAATGTTATATTGATTATTTTATTGTTTTAATTGAGTGTTATTGCATCACAATATGGGTTTTGGTATATTGTGATATATTGTAATATCACAATACAGTTTTGGGCATATTGTTGACCTTCTATCCATAATATAAGTTTGAAGGTCAAAGGCAATGACAAAATTCTTGTATTGATCTTTGGAAGATTTTAATTTAAACATGTAAGAATATTTATGCTATTAAATTAGATATGTGGGGGATTCTTAAGAATATGAAAAGATTTTAGAAAGGAGGTAAGAAATTGTAAGAATTTGTTATGGTTATAAGTACTTTTTTTTGTAATGCAACTAATTGCTGTTTGATATTGATCAACCAGATTAACAAATTAATTTTTAATTAATATTGATGAACCAGATTTATTAGTTTGATATTGATCAACCAGATAATTAATTTTATATCAATCAACCAGATTAACTAATTAATTTGATCCTTTTCAACCAGATTAATTAAATTGATATTAATTAAACAGATTAACTAATTTGATATGGATCAATCTGAATAACTTATTAATTTGATATGGATCAACCAGATTAACTAATTAGGATGCAGTTGTCAGCAATTTGTAACTAAAGACATATATATCATGCCTGTTAAACACAAGGTAGCCATACAATGGTCCATTCAAAGTACACTTTTTTTTATAGTTAACTTCAGTTCATATTAACTCAAGCATGTGGTTATAAATTTTGTCTAACATTATTTCTCAACTTTAGGAATCCAATAATAAGAGGGAAACAACATACTTAATTTTTATTTGTACACTATATCTTCTGTGCCAGCAAAACATAAGCTTGTGTATAACTTTTTTTCTCTATAATAATTTAGTTTAGTTAGTGAATAACTACTGGATACAATCCATCTGAAATGCCAGTTGTAAATCAGCCCATTTAAGTCAGCCAAATCAAAAATTAACTGAGAAGAAGCTAATGCTACAGTACAAAAATGGACTGTTTGTTATGGCGATTAATACTGGATTCATTGACTAAGCAGTGATTTGTCATCAGACATGTTAGCATATATATATATGTTACTTTTAAAATTCATCCTATCTCATAATGCCTTGTTTCCTTTGCAGGCATCTGAGGAATCAAAACCAGGTTAGCTATGACATACTATATACTCTTACTCAGTTAGCACTGGAAAATCTTATTTACATTACTGTTACTCAATCATATTTATGTTACTATAATGTTATTCAATCATTGCCACGTATTTACTCAATTAACAGTACAGAATCATATTTGCATTGCTATATTTATTGTTACTCAGCTATATATAGTCTTGTTTATGTTGCTATAGTTATTGTTAGTCAGTTAACAGAAGATCTTATTTGCAATGCTTCATTGTTACTCAATTAGCACAGGAGAATATTATTTAAATTGCTGCATAGTTATTCAATCAGCAGAAATCATTGTGTTTATGTTGTTGCATTGGTACACTCAAAGATTATATTCTAGTCATAAGTTAAGATAGAGTGGTCTCCCTCTAATACAGACCTCATCTGCATGGCCAGTTTTCTTGGTAATGAGTTTGTGTACAAAAATACCCCTCATGGGCATCCACCCATTGTGGCACTGAGCAAGCATTTTAGTCCAGAAATGTCATAGGGTAAATATATGTTTTATGGACAAACACAAACAGAGAAATGAATCTTGAGCAAGGCAGTGTAACAGGTGAAGACAAAAAAAATCAAGTGACTGTGCATGTATCTTCATATATAAACAAGGTATTTTGTCTACTCTGTAAAGGTTTTGTCTGCCTGATTAGATTGCATTGGAATTAGAAACAAAAAAAGATGTTACAGAAGTTTAACTTGTCATCACATAAATGGAATTCGTCATCAAGTAAAGCTATTTGTTTAAATATAGTGGGGAGAGTTCAAGAGATCATGCCAAAAAGTTTGATGTTGGAAACATAACAGAAAAGGAGAATATTCTACAGCAGTGGGATACTGGAATAAATGGAAATATAGTGATTTTGAATATCAAGAGATTGTTGTGCCAGATTTATATGACAAAGTTTTTAAATGGTTTTGCACAGTGCAAGCCAAGGATATCCCAATTAAGAATTAATGACTTTTATATATATATTCACCAGAAAAAGATCAGTTTTTAAGATGCTAAGAACCTTTTAATAATTAATGTTACTTTTAAATGAAGGTATTGAAGTTTATTGTAGCTTTTATACTTTACACGATTACTTCTCACCAATATAGTCCTCCTCTGGAAAAGCCACCCCACTTATAAGGCCACTTTCTTGGCACAGAAGGAGAGCCATATAATTTGGGGACCACTGTATTTTGCTAGTGTTTGCATGAATGATACAGTTTCTTTCTGAGCTCTTTTTCCTTTGCACACATATGGACACATATGGACAACTGCATTTATAGAAATTAAAAATTAATTTGAACAATGCTGATGATACATTTAATTTAAAATTATTTTTTAAATATTATTTTAATTTATTGTCTCAGGTTTACTTAGATGTTCTGTACCAGGTGACTAAAGAATATTTTTCCTCCCAAGCCTCTGAAGATGCAGATTATATATCTATAAGTGTCAGTTGTTCAGGTTTTAGTGTTCATCCTATGCTGTCTTAAAGAGCTTTAAACTTTTTTTTCTTTTACATATATCATTCCGCAAAGTTATAATCCTTTGCTTCTCAGCGTCAATTTGATAAGTTATAATCATTCATTTTGAGTTTCCATAAATTTGCAAAGTTTTAATCATTTATTCTATGTTTTCCACACTTCAGTGTTTTCCATAAATTATTCTGCAAAGATTTAGTCACTTATTCTAAACCTTCCTTAACTCATTTTGCAATGTTTTGATCATTTATTTAGTGTTTTCCATACCTCTCATTTTGCAAACTTATAATCCTTTTATATTATGCAACATGTGTATTTAAATGTATTTTCCTAGGAATAGTCATTATATTAGGAATAGTCATTATATTAGGATTAGGAATAGTCATTATATTAGGAATAGTCATTATATTAGGATTAGGAATAGTCATTATATTAGGAATAGTCATTATATTAGGAATAGTCATTATATTAGGAATAGTCATTATATTAGGAATAGTCATTATATTAGGATTAGGAATAGTCATTATATTAGGAATAGTCATTATATTAGGAATAGTCATTATATTAGGAATAGTCATTATATTAGGAATAGTCATTATATTAGGAATAGTCATTATATTAGGAATAGTCATTATATTAGGAATAGTCATTATAGTAGGAATAGTCATTATAGTAATTAAAGTCATTATTGTCTGTACAACTCTTAACTATGTGACAAATCTCTAAGATTATGTGTTAGTCTCTACCTAGTAACTCTTTCATTTCATAATAGTATGAGGTGCACACATCATTTGATTACATTGACTGTCATGTTTGCAATAAAAGCAAGTTATTGATTTCATGAACTTAAGATGGAAAGTTGGTAGACTCTTTCTCTTTGAAAATATGAGATAAATGAGTTTACATCATGGTAAGGAAATTCAAATCTTGCAATGATATTATTTGTGTCTGCTTAGCAGACTCTTGCAGAAGATAATTAGTGTAATTCCTCCAGTGGTATTTCCTTGTTGCATTGGTAATCCCAGAATAGCATAATTCTTCTAGTGGTATTTCTTGTCTCATTGGTAATCCCAAAATTATTAGTGTAGTTCCTCTATTGGTATTTCTTGTCTCATTGGTAATCCCAACATAATTAATGTAATTCCCCCATTAGTATTTTCTTATTGGTGATCTCAAAATAATTAGTGTTAATTCCTCTTGTGCAATTTCCTTATCCTATTGGTAATCCCAAAATAATTAGTGTAATTACTCTGATGGTATTTCCTTGTCATATGGGTAATCCCAAAATAATTAGTATAATCCTGTTGATGGTTTTTTCTTGTTGATAATCCTAAAATAATTAGTGTATTCACTTTGGTGGCATTTCCTTGCCTAATTGGTAATTATAACATAATGTAAATCCACTATTAGTATTTCCTTATTGGTAATCCCAAAATAATTAGTGTTAATTCCTCTTTTGGCATTTCATCTCGTACTGGTATTCCCAAAATAAATAACATAATGACTCTGATGGTATTTCCTTGTCATTTTGGTAATCCCAAAATAATTAATATAATCTTGCTGATGGTATTTCCTTGTCTCATTGATGATCCCAAACTAATAAATATAATCCCTCTGATGGTTTTTCCTTGTGTTATTGATAATCCTAAAATAATTAGTGTAATCCCTCTGGCGGCATTTCCTTGTCTCATACAACATAAATGTAATTCCCCTATTAGTATTTCCTCGTCTCATGGGTATTCCAAATATAGTCTAATTCACATCTTTCAAACTCAGTCCAAATGTTATTTCAGATGGGATTTAACCACTTTTCAAGATATACTTAGCATCTCGAGTCTCAGACAATCAGATATTTATCAGTATGTTTACAATATCATGCGGGTCCCCGAGTGGCCGAGTGGTCTAAAGCACTGTCCATTATGCATCACTGCCATCTCATCTCTGTCTGCGTGGCTTCGAGTCTAGAATTCAGCAAACGTGGATATGTCAGAAAGCTTGCCAGTAGCTTCTTGTGGGTCGGTGGTTCTTTCCGGTGATTTCCCTGGTTTCTTCCTCCACCATTAATACTGGCCGCCATGAATAGCCTATCGTGTGCTGAAAATGGCATTAAAACCAACAATAACAACAACAACAACATCATGCATAGTCAAATGTATAAATTGTTGGTGGAGGGGACATATATTAATTGTCCATTCAGAAAATGCACCACTCTGACATCTCTTTGGTTAACACTAAATGTGCAGATTATGTCAGAGTTTGATATGACAGTGTTATGTTATAATATGTCATTGGAATTATTATAATATGATATATATCATGATAGTAGCACATGCATAAACAGAAGAATACAAATCAAGTTCTTTTTTGCAGAACAAACATTATTTGATAAATACCTAAATTATATCATTACTTAAAACATATGTATAATTGCCTAAATCATTTATATCATTACCTAAATTATTTGTCTCATTACCTTCATCATTTTGTATCATTATCTAAAACATTTGTATCATTAGCTAAAACATATGTGTCAATACCTAAAACATATGTATCATTGCCTAAATCATTTATATCATTACATAAAACATTTGTATCATTACCTAAAACATTTGCATCTTTACCTAAAACATTTGTATCATTGTCTAAATCATATGTATCAATACCTAAAACATTTGTATCATTACCTAAAACATTTGTATCATTACCTAAAATATTTGCATCATTACCTAAAACATTTGCATCATTATCTAAAACATTTGTATGATTACTTAAATCATATCATTCCTTATAACATTTGTATCATTACCTAAATCATTTGTATCATTACCTAAAACATTTGTATCATTACCTAAATTATATCATTGCCTAAAACATTTGAATCATTACCTAAAACATTTGCATCATACTCTAAAACATTTGTATCATTACCTAAATTATATCAATGCTTATAACATTTGTATAATTACCTAAATCATTTGTATTGTTACCTAAATCATATTTATCAATACCTAAAACATATGTATCATTGCCTAAATCATTTATATCATTACCTAAAACATTTGTCTCATTACCTTCATCATTTTGTATCATTATCTAAAACATTTGTATCATTACCAAAAACATTTGCATCATTACCTAAAACATTTGTATCTATACCCAAATCATATGTATCAATACCTAAATCATTTTGTACCATTACCTAAAATATTTGCATCATTACTTAAAACATCTGCATCATGATCTAAAACATTTTATAATTACCTAAATTATATCATTGCTTATAACATTTGTATCATTACCTAAATCATTTGTATCATTACCTAAAACATTTCTCATTACCTTCATCATTTTGTATCATTATCTAAATCATTTGTATCATTATCTAAAACATTTGTATCATTACCTAAAACATTTGTATCATTACCTAAATCATTTGTATCATTGCCTAAATTTTATCATTACCTAAAACATTTGAATCATTACCTAAAACATTTGCATTATTATCTAAAACAGTTGTATCATTACCTAAATTTTATCATTACCTAAAACATTTGAATCATTACCTAAAACATTTGTGTTATTATCTAAAACATTTGTATCATTACCTAAATTTTATCATTACCTAAAACATTTGAATCATTACCTAAAACATTTGCATCATTATCTAAAACATTTGTATCATTACCTAAATTATATTGTTGCTTAAAACATTTGTATCATTACCTAAATCATTTGTATCATTACCTTAAACATTTGTATCAGTACCTAAATTATATCAATACCTAAAACATTTGATTCATTTCCTAAATTACATCATTGCTTAAAACATTTGTATCATTACCTAAATAATTTGTATCATTACCTAAAATATTTGTATCATTACCAAATAAAAAATTAAGTTATATTTCTATCTTTCTTGTAAATGTTCAAAAATTTTTGATTGTAGAAACTAAAATGACTAAAACGTGTTTATTCTTAGACTATAGAACAGACATGCCTGATACATGAAGAAAAAATCTAAGATGGGTGCATCTTTTTCAGACTTCAGCTAAAGTATTATGTTCCCTTTGTGTGCACTTTTAATTACTTTACAGTTCTCATTTGTAGCTAAGAGCCACTATTTCTTATTTGTGATGGCCATCATTAATTTGTATGCACTATTGGTGCAAAACTTCAGGGGAGATTGAACCTTTATACAGTAATATTTTTTAAACACTTTCAAACTAATAATTGCTGTCTTTGTGATAACCTAAATTTCTTTGAATTTATGAAAGAATGTGTGTGATAGTTAATTAGTTAGAAGGTACCAAGAGGTAGTTTTCTTACATGTTTAATGCAAAGGGACAGGAAAATGACACAAAACTGTTCATTTTTGCACAGATTTCATCATTTAGTTTTTGCTTCATTCCATGTCACCTTGTGTCAGTAATTTGTTGATAAATATTGCCATTTATAAATGCATTGATGACACTAAAACAATCTTGAGTTTATAGCTGTTGTGGGCACATTGATATCATGAATGTATGTTGTAGGAATGCATTAGAGTTAACTTCTTAAAGCTTTATATGTGAATTTTAGTAGGAATCAAATAGATTCAAGAGTATTAATATCATCCTCACAGATTGTGATGGAAAACATGAGAATATTATGTTGAAAATGTTTTACATTGCTCTTTATACAGACAAAATCTCAAAAGCACTCAGTGAAATGGAACAATTGAAGATGTCAGCTCAAGAATTTGCTAAGTTAGCTATGCTACCTGTGTGCATTTTGGCATAATGACAGGCATTATGACATCATTTATTTGGCCAAATCAGAGACCCTGATGATTTAGTTCTAATCTTCTGTTCTTATAATCCTGTTTTATAGAGATATCATAAATGGCAACTTTTCTGAATTCAGATATCTGCAAGAGCCAAGGGAAGAGTTTGAATCTCATGGTCCTGTTATTCTTATAAAATGAGCCCAAGTACAAACTTCACAGACCCAGATCTATCACTGTATAATTCAATGGCAGATCATGGTCTGTGCAATTTGTTAGGAGTTATCATTAGAACAAATAACATAGATGTTGATCTGCTAGCACATTACGTAATGGCAGATCAAAGTATAATTATGTTGTTTGCAGTTCCATTTGGCTCATAAGCATAAGTACAGAGGGCACATTTACAGTGGTCACTCGCTAAATTAAACTATTATAGAATACCAGGATACAGGCAGTTCCACTTTACAGTGGGGTATATGACAAATACATTCAAACAGTACACTGAAATCTAAAACAATTCCCATGTTACATCTGAAAAGTATTATACTGAGGTATATTACAGTAGGTGACTACTGTACTAAGTCATACCTCCACCTGTAGTTACTAAACCATGTGAGATCACTGTTCTCACATAATTACATTTAATAGTCCAAGCTGTATGTAATACCCATGCAGAGAACTGCTACAAGTGGTCTTGTTAAATGAATGGTTCTGTTAAGCATAGCATGTACACACATCTTGTCTTTTCATACATTTTACTTTCTCCCATCCCAAAACCAAAAATGGACTTTTTTTAAATACAAACTCTGTAGTTAATCCAATTATGTAATTCCAATATTTATCAGCAATTCTCAGTGTGAGACAGGCAGGAACCAACTTATTTATGTTAGATTTGTATTTAATCTTTACTGCTTTTTGTCTCCTGTAAAAAGGTCTGAATTGTTCTTAAATAGCTTGTGAATGTTAAAATCTGATTCAGAGATTATACCAAAATACCTGGTTTCACTACAAACTCTGTTTTGCACACAGAAATAGAAAAGCTAGTAGCCATATGAATTCCCAGTGCTTTGAAACTGCAAATATTAGTGTGTGGAGAACATTAGCACAATGGCAATTTGTCCTGTGTGTTCTTAGTTAAATTGATGTCAGCATTTTTTTGTATCATTCAATTCTATTCAGTACTTGTATGTCTTGCAGACCCATTTAATTTGGCTGTTGTAGCATTTGATATTCTATTGGAATTTTCATATTGCAAACCCAGACTGGAACTATTTTACTGTTCTCATTGATGTGTTGTCAGTGGACTTGATTAAACTTGTATAAATATTTTTTGGGTTTTGAATTCAATACCACATTCATGTTTTGTTCAGAGTCAGTGGAAAGAGCTCAATCTGGAAATACCTCTGCTTTCAGAGCCACACTATATTCCTGTGCAGCAAAAAGCTCATTTTTCTGCAAACTCGGACCAAGGCTCTTGCGGCTTTAAATATTTCTTTGCATTAGATATGCACCAACATTCATCTGCACTGAAATGTTAGGTGTGATAATGCAGAAGTTTTGATGTGCATACATAAGTCACCTTACATTATATTATAATTGATGTAACTGCTCTTCTTAAAAGAGGTTCCAGATCGTTCCAAGCAGGAAATCCCCAAGATTCGTGCTGCTTCAGGAATGCCTGTAATTGGCCAAGATCAACTGAACTCAGCTCGCATGGGGCTGAAACAGACGAACAGCAAGTCATCCATACTTCCCAGCAAGCAAGAGGAGACTGTTCAGTCACAAGGAGACTTCAGGTCAACTTTGGAAAAATTTAAGCATAAGGAACAAGGTGTGTTTTTTATACCAGCACTGTAATTATATCACTAAAAAAATCTAGTTTTGGATATTACTCAATCATACTTTATGACAGGATTTTCTAAGGATTTTGGAGCTTTCATGCTGCATTCCCTCAAAAACAGATATGAATATTTAGATAATGGCATGTCATGAATTTGTGGCTCCCTTCTGGTGAAAGTATTTTGTAAAATGGTTTGCCAGAGAAATAAACCTAGGGAATTTGAGTGAAAAACATTGGGAAAACAATTGGTCATTTGCTTGTATCAGTGTCAACAAGCCAGTAATAATATCAATATGACAAATATAACTGTACACAAATAACCTTTTAAATATAACTTGATAGGTGTCTAAGCAAACAAATAGAACATGTGGGCATCATATAAGTGTCCATGTGAGATGACTTATGCCTAACCTCTGACCTAATCTGCTTATAAATTAATTGGAGCAAAAACCCACTAAAAATGAAAACAAAAAAAAATTAATTTGGGAAGGAATGCAGCTTCAGATATATTTGCTCTCATAGCCATTTTTTTAAAAAAATTGAATGGAGAGGATACTAGGTTTTAATTCATGATAGTTATGCTATGTCTAAAAATTTGCAAAGCTACATATGCAATGTTAAAACAACAAAAATGATTTCAGTTTTAATGTAATAAGCTTCACTATAATTAGTCTTGGTAGTATTTAACAGTATAGTGTATTTCCGGACTCTTTTTATTATTTGGGATTGCATGAAATAATCTGAAACTTAATACTCTTATTAAGTAGATGTTGGACAGCATAAAGCAGGTATGTTCTTGTTGTTAATTATGCTTTAACTCACCTGCTATGTAGGGTTATAGAATTACTAAATTCCTGGACAAGAGGTGTTTAAAAAATTTGCATTGAGTTTCATGCTTTCTGCATGGATGCTTTCCTTTGAAGAATCTTCTACATTTTCATTGTCTCAGTAACAATGATGGAAAACTTTTCATTAACTTTCTAATTATTACATACGACTAGTTGCCTTATATAACATATAAAATCCCATACATTGGAAGAGATTCAGTGAAAATACAGAAAAATCTAAAAGTCTAAAGATGTTTTAATAATTTGTTCAATTTTAAAATGCATTACTTTATGACCAACCATGTTACTCCAAAATTGCTTAGGGAATCCATTTTCTGTTAACTTTATAACTGCTGTCTCTGTCATATCATACCCTGACTTTATTATCAAAGTGTATTACACTCTAAGGGATTTCAAAGTGTATTACACTCTAAGGGATTTCAAAGTGTATTACACTCTAAGGGATTTCAAAGTGTATTACACTCTAAGGGATTTCAAAGTGTATTACACTCTAAGGGATTTCAAAACACTGAGACAATAGCCCATTTTGAGATATGAAAAAAAAAACAAAATGCATACTCCATTATGGTAGTCAATTTTCAAACATGAAGAAAAAAACCTGTTCCATTATGGTAGGCCATTATGAGGCACATTGCTACAGTTTATAGTAATATAGTTTGCATCATGAAAGAAATTATAATACAGTCAAATCATAGCTGATACTTTAATATAAAGGGTTCTAGATCCTTTTTAGGCTGAATTGCAAAGGAATTCAAGCTCCCATCTAATCGATTATGTCTGGCTGGCTAACTGGTGTTATCACCCAATTATGTCTACATTGAGGTTATTTTCTCAGACACTATTAAACACAGCAACATAAAGATGCATCATTATAATACTGCATATTACAGTAAAAATTAGGTCACTCAGACCTATATCTTTTTGTCCAATACTTTTTTGCTATCCTTTGCATTTGGCTCATTTTCTAAAGCAATTTTGTATATGGAGTTTACATAACTTGTTATGTTTACATGTGATTATGAGTACTATAGCTATCAGTGAAAACTAGGTCACTGTGACCTCTATATCATGGTTAGCAATCCAGCTATACTGCCATTGTCAGTTTGTGTGCCTTACCCTTTCATATTCAGCCTTTATATAAAGGAAGCTTGTCCACTTTTGTTGTCTCTTTAGTGTAGTTAATGGATGGTAGATTCATAGTATCTCAGTAGTTGAGGCATTAGACTTGTAACTAGAAGGATAAGGGTTTGATTCCTATCATCATATCAGCCTATAACTGGGTACCATGTTGTGGTTTTCATGAATTGTAATGTGAAGAATGTGTGCTTTAAATTTTACTTAAATTGAGCTTTTCATAAAACTGGCAGTTGAATTGGTGACAATAAATCCTTGCTCTTGAGTGCCTAATTGTCCATGATAGACCAATTTATTATTCACTAACAGACATTCACTCCTAGGTACATTAGGAATAGTTGATGCATTCATGGTCAAACAGAAATATTCCCCAGGTACATGAAAATATATGACTTGTAGAGTTATGCAGTGACCCAAACACTCACATCCAGGCTTGTCTGACGAAAGTGGAATTACGAAGATGAGATGTCTCCCACTGTTAGGATTTTGAAGATTCTCAGTCTTAAAGAAATGAACTCCAGGCACGCAAATGATTAATACATTATTTTCACTGTTTAACATAATTCCACTCCATGTCCATGAAGGATCAAATGCATCGCCTGCCAGTCCTCAGTCTGAACCTGTGTGACCAGTCCTCAGTCTGGACCTGTGTGGCCAAGTTGTTTAAAGCATTCGCCTTTACAGATCATTGCCATAACACTTTTGTCCAAGTGGGTCCAAGTCTCAGGCTAGGCCAGTTCGGCTATGTGAGAAAGCTTTCCAAAAGTTTGGTTCATGGTTCTTACAGGGTTTGCCAGGTTTTTCCTCCACCAGATATACTGGATGTTGTATATAGCCTATCATGCACTTAAAAATGGTGTTAAACCCAAAACAACAAGAATGACAGCAAAGTCAGTCCTGAAAACTGAAAAAGTTCCAAATATATGTAAATTTTTTACTGACTGGGTATCATTCAGTACTATCAAACCAGACAATTATATACAGAACCAGCCAATGAATTTTTTATCACTTATTATATACACAAGACATGAAAAGTTATTACTTAAAGAGAAAATAACCTCAAATGTGATTAATTTTGTGTGACTTAATATGGATTCAAGGTGTGGTAATATGGATACAAAGTGTGGAAGGTACTTCATTATGAAAAACCCTCAATGGTGATTAATTTTGTATGACTTACTATGGATATAAGGTGTAGAATATAAGGCAGTTAATTGCAAAACAACCTCAATGGTCATTAATTTTGTGTGACTTAATATGGATTCAAGGTGTGGTTTATTGGAGACAAAGTGTGGAAGGTACTTCATTATGAAATGACCTCAATGGTCATTAATTTTGTGTGACTTAATATGGATTCAAGGTGTGGTTTATTGGAGACAAAGTGTGGAAGGTACTTCGTTATGAAAAAACCTCAATGGTCATTAATTTTGGGTGACCTACTATGGATACAATGTGTGAAATATTAAGGTTATTCATTAAAAAATAAGCTCAGTGATGATCAATTTTGTACAGCTTAATACACAGCATGGAATGTTGAAGTACTTCATGACAAAATAACCACAATGGTGATTCATTTTGTATTACCTAAGGTGTGGAATGTTGAAATACATCATAACAAAATAACCACAATGGTGACATTACTTCACACTGATCTGCCATATCATGACATTCAATTTGTCCAATGAGAACACAAGAAAGTTGTGATGTAGTACATTCACAATTAAAGATAATTATGTACTCATTGATTAAATAATCCATAATAATCCCATACATAAATCATAGGAGCAAAGTTTTTTTCATGTAGACTTGCAATTTCTGATTCAGTGTGAACATAAAATTCCCACACTGTAAAGAAACAGTTAATGTCTCAACATTCAATTTACATTTCAGGCACTACCTCATTACAGATAGCCACATAACTATATGGCTTTTAGTAGTATAACACATATTTAAACTTTTAGTTAACTTAAATAATTAAAGCTTTTTTGGATAAAAAAGACCACTGAATCAGATTTTGTTGGAGTATTGTATAGAAATTGAGGATTTGGGCCATTGTTTCACAGTTCTCTGATCATCTGATTTCATTTATGATATAACATCCAGTGATACATTTCTAATTTTCTGATTTCTTGTATGATACAACATCCAATGATATGTTATTGTCATGATTCACATCCTCATTGATCTTAAAACCTTTCCTATGTTCTATAACTGTGAGTCAGCTTTGACAAAAGTGTCTTGATTTAGTGGTGTATGGTATTTGTTGGGTTACTTAATGTTACAAATACATCCATAGGTTTGTATTGCACCTGCTTAATTTCATACAACTCCTTGTACAATTTAAGATAGAAACTTGATTATGTGTGACATGATTGGGATGTTGTGTATATGCACACAACAATTTTAGAGTCTACCCCCTGGGGACAGCAGGATGGGGGGGAGAGATCTATATAAGTGCAATTGAGAAGATTTGAATAATTGAGAAAACTTGGTATTAAGTCTGATATTCAGTTGTATCACACCAGTCCTTGCAACTTATTTTGCTTAAATTGGTACTTATAGTTTGGTTATAGTTAGTTTAGCCAGAAAGTTTTTCAGCTAAGATCATGCAGTAAAATCATTTAGTTTAAATGCTACTTCAAGAAAAAGGCCATATTCTAGTAAAGTCCACATCAGTGGGAAATGAGATATGGCATTCACATGTCAATTTTAATAATGTCATTGTTTTGGTTATATCAAGTGAATAAATACCTAATCCCTCACTATAACATTATTTGCAAGAACCATACAAGTGTACATTGTTATGGATAGAGGTTATCTTGTACTGGGGCACAATAAACATTACTATTACATAATGTAATAGACTCCATGATTACAAATGCAATAGACCATGTTATGATTTGGCAAAATACAGTGTAGAATCACTGTGCATGTATTTTAGTTTAGCATGGTACACATACAAAATTTTCTCAGAGTTGTAAAGTATGTCCAGCATATCTTGACACAAATTTGAATTGACCATAGCTCAATTCACACATAGGTAAAGTTCCAGGGAATACCTCTAAATTTAGTGCTATTTCCTCAAAGAAGGGTAAGTCCAATATCTCTGTAATCCCATATATTACTGTAGTTCTAAGCTTTCTGTGTAATACACAGTTATAAACAATCAGATATTTCATATAACATAGCATTTTAACCTTTGTAATGGAGACACCAGCATGCCATTTTTATAGAACTCGATAAAATCCTATAATGACTAATATGTAAAACACCATTAACATATCATATGACCTAACATGTACCATTTACCAATACCCTTCCACCCATTTGCTGGATTGCTTCCAACATTGCATGGTTTTTATCAATACCCATCCACCTGTTGCTGACCTGCTTATACCATTATACGGTTATACTGCATAGTGTACCTAATCCAATATTTAATAAACAGTGAAACCTGTCTTTAAGGGATATTAAAGGAACCACAAAAATCTGCCTTGTATTTTCAATTACCATTTGTATTGAGGAAAAATTGTGAAAATGAATAGACTGGACATAAATACTCTCCTTATGGGCAGGTATATTTTATATGGTTATCATTGCTCTGTCAGGTTTCATTGTATTTAACCACTAATTAGCAGATAATAGTGTTTGTACAGACCTTAAAATGGGTATTTTGACCACTCTGCATTTTTTTTTATATTTCATTTATGCCTTGTTTGCTATCATTTGCATTCATTCTGCATTATTCATTTGCTTTCATTTTGCATTCACTTTTATACCATATGCATTCAATCTACATTCAATTTTTCCATTTGCATTGATTCTGCATTCATTTATGTTCCATTTCCTCTCATTTTTCATTCATAGTCTCAGAAATGCATTCTGGTTTTGTGTTGATTGTTATCTTCATTAATTAACTAAATATTTATCTATCAAAACCACATTTCAAATTTCAGTTGTTTCAAATTTAAAAAATACCAATTTACTTTTAGTATCTTGTTAATCAAATAAAAATACATACAATTCAAATCACGGAATTTACAATAATTATAAATTGAACCATGACACCAATAATATAAAGTTATTATTGAGATCATTGAGTAAATTTTTTTTCTTATTTCATTATGTTGAAATAAAAATTATGCCAGTAGTGCTGATAATGTCATCTCAACTGTGGTGTTTGTTAGAACAATTTTACATTTTGTAATAAGGGAAGTACTGTCAGTTTGGATTATCATACAGTTTTTGACTGGAAATTTAGTCTGAAATGTAGGTATATTCATGCAATGCACTTGCATATCATTTTGCTTTTGTTTATGTCATTCTGCATTTTGTATTTGCATTTTTCATTTCATTCACAGTTTTGTTGCATTAATTCTGCATTTATTTCCATTCATTCTGCATTCCATTAGCTATTCATTTTTGTCCCCACTGGTAAAATTTGTCCATTGCATGGTCTGTATATACTGTATGTATTTACTGCCTCCATTATTATGATAGATAATTATAATGATTATTATTGATAGATAATGCATATATTACGTTTTTATATACAATTTTGTGATTGATTCAAAGAGTATTTATTCTAACATTATCTGATAAGATGTATCAAGTATCAGATCAGGAATATAAAGTAAGCTTATAGGTTAAATATGGAGGTTTGAGTTTAAATTTATATATTAATATTCCATTCCTGAAAAAAAAAAACATTTCTATGCAGCATCATTTAGAATTTGTTGAAAGGTACAACCATTACAAAAGTTGCCACATATATTACCTGCCCCAGATAAGTATTCAGATATGAGGTCATTAGAACATAGAATTCACTAACCCAGTTTACCTGCCCCTGACAAGTATGCAAACATGACATCATTAAAACATAGAACTCACTGACACAGTTTACCTGCTCCTGACAAGTATGTAACTATGACATATTATTAGAACATAGAACTCTCTGACACATTGTACCTGCCTCTGATAAGTATGCAAACATGACATCATTAGAACATAGAACTCATTAGCAGAGATTACTTGCCCCTGACAAGTATGCAAACATGACATCATTAGAACATAGAACTCATTAGCAGAGATTACCTGCCCCTGACAAGTATGCAAACATGACATATTGTTAGAACATAGAACTTGTTAACACAGATTAAAGTTTAGGGAATTTGCAGTTGGTTATCAGACAAACTTTTAATCAATTATTATTATAATTATTATTATTATTATTATTATTTCAAGTCTTGTCCCGATTGACTGCTCTGGTGGCCTAGTGGTTAGAGAGTCTGCTTTGGATGCATGAGGTCATGGGTTTGATCCCCAGCTGAGCCATATATTGTATTAAATTGAGTGAAATTTTTTTAAAGCTTTGTTAAAAATCCAAATCACACACACACAAAACTTGTTCCTTATCTCACGTCTCACCATGATGTCTACATTGTGGCAATTTATTGTGATGTCTATCACTGGGGCATTGTCCTGCGGACATGTAGTATGATGTCCCACCCAGTCACATTATCCTGACACCAGACCAGCCAGTCCTAACACTAACATCTTAATGCTGAGTGTCTAGCAATACAGCTATTAGTATCATTTTTAAAAGTCTTTGATATGACTTGGATGGGTTCAAACCTGTGACCTCCTGCATCTATGACTGATGCTCTAACCACTAGACCACCGAAGTGGTCCTGTGGAAACCGAATGTTTGCTTATTGTGAAAAAGGGAGATAAAAGAGTATAAAGGACTATCATATAAATCAATGTGCAAAAATGCCTTATCTCCCTTGTACTCATAACTCTAGTCACATTGACAGTGTAACTCATAAGTGTCAGTATGTAAAATTCAAAATCAAGGCATTTTTATAAGCTGGGTTGAAGATCACAACAGTTTGTTTGCTGGATGGTAGAAAAAGTAGCTTTGTTAACACAGCAGAAATGACCTCACAACTTTGTGTTAGTGTGACATTTACAGTTAGATTTTTTATCTATTTGCTAGTGAATTAAGCTGTCTCTGCAGAAAGATGTTGATCTTTGAGAAAAGATATGAGTTACATTCCTGTTCATTATGGCCAATCATTGAATATTTGAAATGTCTTTGTACAAGCAGTTGAAGTTTTGATTCATGGGCCTCAACAAATAGCCAATATATGGCCAATATATGGCTTTGTTTGATTTTCTGTTCATTACATCAAACAATCAAATCAGGAGCAACTGACTAATCCAGATTATGGTTCTATAGTGTGAACTGACTAATCCAGATTATGGTTCTATAGTGTGACCTGACTAATCTAGATTATGTTTCTATAGTGTGACCAAACTTAGATCAGTGACTTCCTAATAAGATGGATTATCATGTTGCATTATGAATGTGTGAAATGTAAAATTATGGGAGAACAACCTATGATTTAGCTATACAGTGAACATAAAATAATCTTAATAATAATGATAAAAAATATAATAATAATAATAATAATAATAATAATAATAATAATAATAATAATAATAATATAATAATAATAATAATAATAATAATAATAATATTCAGTGCATGGTATTTGTTCAAAATTTTAAAGGTGAACCTGTGTACAGTGATCATCCGTGTGCAACAGCCAGTTTTGCATTCTCCATGAATGGTTAATAGTGACAGGTTTGAGTGTACTTTCTTAGTACCTCCATCCATAACTTGACCAGGATATAATTATAATTTCTGTTGCACATTTTGTAGATGGTTTAATTGTTTAACATACATGGTATCTGTCCTTAGTTCCTTGCCTGAAATTGGGTCAAAACACTTTGATTCTCTGCATGATAGACACAATAATCCCTTCTTGATTCTGTTACACAGCTTTGTTGGGCTCATGGCACTCAAAAAATAAATATGTAATTTACCCATTTTAAGATCATTTATTACTTTTATTTTCTTTATTTCTTATAATTTTTGTCATTTGGTTATACCCCTTTCATTTGTTTATATCCCTTTCATTTGGTTTTACCCCTTTCATTTTGTTATATCCTTTTCATTTGGTTATATCTGTTCATTTGGTTATATCCCTTTCATTCAAACATTAAGGAGTCAATTGCATTTGCATTGTTATCAATTTTGTGTATATATATATATATATATATATATATATATATATATATATATATATATATATCTATATATATGTATATATCTATATTTATTTATATTAATTTAAAATTTAAAAACAAAGGAAACCCTTTTTCTAATTTAGATCATGCTTTGTGAAATTATACTTCACAGAATCCATCATCTGTATTTGAAATGACTGTTCAGTGTAAGCAGGTTCTCTATTAGTGGTTGGTTGACTTGTTCTTGAATTATCACAGAATTGCAAAGCAAGCTTTAGGCAAGGGAGATAATGCAGTCAATATTTTTGGACTTTGTAACTCTTCCTTAATTTGAATAGATACTTTTTGAAATTCAATTAGAGCAAATTTTACCAGACTTTCAATCTCCTCATGAAGCATAAAATGTTGGAGATTTTCTCCATAATTGACCTTGAAGCTTATTTTGACCATGGTCATCATTAACTTTAATTTTTACTCTGATGATTTGATGTAAGTAATAAAAGAATTTTCCAACTTTGATTTCTTGCTAATGAAATACACAATTAGGGAAATTGTAACACTATATTGTAAAAGTAACAGATGTATTGATCCATTAACACACTGCTTTGTACTAACATAGAAAATATAAAATTCAACTGAAATATGCTACACAGTTATTCTATCAGTTCAATAATTTCTTATCTTGTATGCAACAATTTTTTCATTAAATGATATGCTTTTTGTGGAATGGTTTTGGCAATAGCTGAATTTACTGTTAGTAGTAGTAGTAATAGTAGTATTAGTACCATTTTCATCTTGTTGCAATTATCTAAAAATTAATTGATACAAACTTTTTTTACTGGCGTATATAGGGCAGAACAGCAACATTTGTTTAATTTTCAACTGAAATTTTTGTTTTTCCAGATCACCTGGTCTTCTTTAAATGACATTATTGATCAAGCATTTATAATCAGTCTTAAATATAATATAACCTCCATTCTTACCTGGTCTTCTTTAAATGACATTATTAATCAAGCATTTATAATCAGTCTTAAATGTAACCTCCATTCTTATCATCATTTACATGAAGATAAAGTTACATTCAAACTACTGCTAATACATGTAATCCATTTTCAGGCACCATCATAACTAAATTAAAGTAATTTTGAAAGTGCCTTAATATCCTAAGCATGTTCATTCAATCAGATTGCAATCCCATAACTGAATGTGTTATTTATAATTTTTCATTCATATACATTTTTTAATTAGACCAAAATCTATATTCAAAACAAAGTGGAATCACTTGGGATGGTAACTGTAAAAAAATGAAGATATCAGAATTTGTGTTAGTGAAAAACATTTCAATTTCAGTTGTAAATCCATTAGTTAAGAGTCAAGCTATGCATAATATTTCTGTGTCCAGTGTATTATGTATAACATCTTAGCACAACACATCTTGATAGCTTACATGCCCATTTATACCCATGGGTTTTCCTGCAATTGGTATACATGCAATACTGAAGATTAAAAACTGTTATTAAAAGATTTTTTCAATGATTTTTTTTGTGTGATATAAATACAATATGATATCTACTCACTTTCAGCCAAGTTCAACTAAAAACAACATAGATCTGCATCTGCTGTTGCATGATGCACCAGTAGATCAGGGTCTGTGTTGTGTCTTGCACTGATTACTCCTAATAACCTAGATTTCCTGGTCTTTTGTGTGATGATTGAACTAGGTCTATGCAGTTTACAGTGGGACTACACTTCTAAGTGTGTAGGTCTTTTGTGTGATGACTGAACTAGGTCTATGCAGTTTGCAGTGGGACTACATTTCTAAGTGTGTAGATATGGTAATTCTGTACAATACAACAGCTGAGAAAATTAGATTGGTAGTTACATGGTATAACTTAAAAATGGGGAGGGCGTAATAATATCTAGCCAGCAGTAGTAGAAAATCAAAACTACAGTAGTCCCTCATTATAACACTGTCCATATGAATGATGGTCTAGACTACATTAACCCTCATTATAACATTGTACATGTGAGTGATGGTCTAGACTACAGTTTATAACACTGTCTATATGAGTGATGGACTAGACTACATTAGTCTCTCACTATAACACTGTCCATATGAGTGATCGTCTAGACTACAGTGGTCCCTCACTATAACACTGTCCATATGAGTGATAAACTAGACTACAATAGTCCCTCATTACAACACTGCCCATATTAGTAATGATCTAGACTTCAGTAGTCCCTCAATATAACACTATCCATATGATTTATGATCAAGAGCATAGTGTTTTGTAGTGAGAACACCTTTCAATCAAGTTTGTGTTACATATAATTTTGCTGCTGCCTAAAAGACATACCTGCCTTATAACAGGAACTGTTATAATGAAAGTCCTTATTTATCCTGCATTTAGTATTATGCCAGTTGAAGTGCCTAATTAAAACTTTTTATTAATATGCATTTTCCAGGAGATGATAAATCTAAAGAGGAAACTATATCAGTGGGACTGTCTGTGAAAGAACGTCTACTAATTTTAAAATCAGACATGACAAAGATATCAGGGATAACAGCAGCATCATGCCCAGTCCCATCACCCAAACCCATACCTCCTCCTAAAGAAAATAAATATTTATTGCAGGTGAATGGGAAATGAAAATAAATTTATTGTTCTTTTAATTGTCCTTCATGATCTTGATTTTCCACCTAGATATTGCATTATGTATCCATCAGCATGTTCTGAATGAGCATGTGAACAGACTACCTTTAGTTGGCACATGTTTCTCTTAACTTCCTATACTGCTGCAGATTTTCACATATAATGGCACAGGAAAATATCAGCCATAAAGTGTACACTAATCTATACATGTGACAACTTCAAAGTGCAAATGCACATCACGATTTATATTTCAGTTGCAAGAGATTTGCAGTCCAGTACAGGAGATTTTTTTAATTAATTGGCATCAGTATGTAAAGAAATAAAAAAAAGATGTTTTAGATTTCTTCCAGCTTTGTTCAGGTAGTAGAGTGTGAATTGATTAAATTAGGCATCCTTTGTATATCTTCAGTATTGACTTCTGATTCATACCCATTTGATAATATACCTTATGTAGCAGTGGAAAACACATACACACACACATTTATATATATATATATATATATATATATATATATATATATATATATATATATATATATATATATATATATATGTATGTGTGTGTATATAATTAAATTTAAAAAATTAAAAGGAGGCAAAAAATTCTTATAAGAAGAAAGAAAACATTGATGTTAGCTAATTGGTATATGTACCAGAAAATGTATAACTTTTTCTTTCTAGACTTCTTTGATGTTGTTTCAGTTTCACTATTAACTTTCCATGCTTTGCTAGTTCTCTCACAAGCTTTGAAAAATGAAGAAATTAGCAAAAGCACACTTACTGCTTGAAAATAAATAATGCTTAATTCACAGACATATCCAGTCACGACATCTGGTAAGTTTGATTGTTTTGGATCTTGCAACAAGTCTTGGAGGATGCTACAGTATATACTTGCTTATCATTCCAAATGCAAACTTCTAAGACCCAGATCCTCCATCATACAATCTGGGCCTGTTTTGTTTATTAAGAGTTATCAGTAGAACAAACATCATAGACTGACCTGCAGCCATATTTTGCTATGGTAGATAAGGTTCTTTGTTATTTGCAGTTTGACTTGACTTATAAGCAAGTATGTATGGTAATAAATGTTAGTAGTTATTTTTGTTTCTCTGGTTTTTCTCTTTTAAGTTGGGCATTGGCTACACATAATTTATTCTGAAGCTTGTTATTATGTTGTGACATGCCACCACACAATATCCTTACAAGTATATGGTTTAAGACATGGAACAATCATCCAATTGTGTAGGATTTTTGATAAATCTAGAAGAATTTTTGCACATCTTGTTTCTTATACTTTATGGCAATAGAGTATTTAAATAATTGGGAAAACGGAGATTAAACAAATTATGGGCATGTTTGTGTCCAGTATGCCCAGTTAGTAAATGTGATTATTGGTTTTTATTTATAAATTAGTGTCTATTTTGTACCAGTGGCAATACAGGTGTGGGAGCTAATGTTTATTTTTGATGCTGTTGCAGTGAATTTTTGAAACATAATTGTTTAATGAGGTATAGAGAAAAATACACATTAAAATGTATGGATTTGATCCCATGACTACAGTTATAGTTATTTCTTGACCATTCCCACTAGGGTGTCATAGCATTTTGCATTATCCTTGAAGATCAGTCCCTATGACTGCTGCAATAAAATAGTCAGCACATCTAAACTATGTGCCAAATTTTTATGCATTTATGTTGTTGTTGTTCTGGGGCTTAATGCCATTTTAAAGCACAAGATAGGCTATACATGGCAGCCAGTATTTATGGTGGAGGAAAAACCAGGAAATCCACAGAAAAAAACACTGACCCACAAGAAGCAACTGGCAAGCTTTCTCACATATCCACATTTGCCAAATCTTAGACTCAAACCCATGCAGAGGTGAGATGGCAGTGATCTGTAGCAGAGAGCGCTTTAGACATCTTGGCCACTCAGTGCCCCTATGCATTTATGCATATGTATATATATATATATATATATATATATATATATATATATATATATATATATATATATATATATATATATATATATAAAATGTTTGTGATTTTTATCTTACTTAAAATATTGAATTCACATGATAAAATACAAACAACAGGACCTGTTCATTGAATTGTTAAAAAGGAAAACAAGCAGAAAATCTCAAAGCAGATACTAAATTATGAAAGATTTGCATGTTTAGTCTCTTCAGAACTAAATGTCAGTTTTCTAGCTGCCTTTTTAATATCCAATATAAAAATGGACTTGTATCCTTGCAGATTATCTGTCTTCTTTTACAAATTGAGATATATGTAAGAGGAAGATTTTAAGTGACTTTGCCCATTTTGTGAAAATGCTTTAGAGAATGACGTAAAGTTACTGTTGTCATTTTATATATCTTTCATTAGACACATGTCAGCTCAGACTGTGGGGATTAAATACAGATAGCAAACATGAAGATGTCTTGATAAAAATGATTGATTCACTCCTGAAATGCTTTAAGATAATTATAAAATAGTATAATTGCCTTGAAGCGAGAAAAACTAACCTTCATTTTGTGCAAGCATAACTTGGGATTTATTCTGTCATTGAACATTTGTGATTGCCTTCAAGTGAGAAAAGCTAAGCTGCAACCATAACTTGATATTTATTTATTCATAAACAATATTGATGGGGTGTAATGTCATGAAGTTGAATGCATGGAGTGTTTATAGTTTATTATTGACTGATTTTGTAGTTTCCTATCAAAATTTGAATGTCATTATTTCCTGTATGCATGAATTGTCTGTTCTGTAACCCTTGCATCTGCATGCACGTCTTTCTTACAGAAAGTTTTTCTGAGCAAGCAAAAACATATCCAACCATTCTAAAGCCAAAACCAGTCATGGTTGTGTCATCTTTTTCACCCCCTCTGCCTCCTGCAACCAGTAGAGTCCCATCAACCAAGGTAAGCATCGCGAGAGAGTGAGTTTCCTATCATCATGTATTTTTTTAACCCACCATAGAAGAAAAACATTAAAGCAGTCACTTTGGCATCTGTGTTCCATGGACTACACTTCAGATCAACATAAGTGTCTGGCTAAACAAAAAGAAGCCATGACAGAAATGGAGACTCTACTTCCTTCCTATGGCATGCTACTGAAATGTTTGCAGTATATACATTTCTACAATATGTGTACATTGTAAGCAGTAATGACCCAGATCTCCATCACAATATGCTGGCAGTTGAGTCTATCCTGTTTGCAAGAATCATAAGAATTTGAATATTAAATGTTAATTTAAGTGTTTGTTTTTTTAACAGTAAGAGATTTAGCTAGGACTGTAGCAAAGTGTTCTGTATCTTTTGATGCAATTAACTCATTAACCCTGGAGATTTTGGTCATTTTTGACAGAAATCAAGTAGGAAAAACATTTTGGAGGCTACTAGTGAATAAATCCAAATAAATCTTTTTCCAAAAGATTTCAATTTACATCTGAGGCCAAAATGTATAAAATCCAGACACAAAATCCAGTTCAAACAATGGGCACATATTTGCTGTAAAATAATTGGGTATCCAGATATGTGTTTTTCCCTCTGTATTTTGTAATGTGAGTAGAAAATCCAGATTATTTGGTACCCTTGTTAAACTGCATTTGTATACTTTTCTGTAATACCACCCATTTTGGTACATCTTTAATGACCTTGATACTACAGAGCTCAAAAATAGGTTACTGCCTCTAGACATTCAAACATGGCACCAGGGGTTAATTAGTTGCATTTCCTTTCAGTTTTTAAAAAAATCACAAATATGGCTTTAACAATTTTTCAGCTCTTTTTAAATAGTTATAAAGTTCAAAGTTCCTATCAGAAATGGTAAATTTAATTGAAGATTGTAAATCATTAGCTGGAAATGTTTGTATTGATACATTGCTGCCCATAAATCTTAAATTAGCCAAGTATTGATTTAAAGTCACTGCATTAAAACAAATGACAACAAAACCATTCAAAATTGATGCATTGCTTTTGTCTGCAAAGCTTGAACACATAACAATATGTATGGACTGCCAACCAATACCGTCACACTGGTGATGGTGAGATGCATCATTTTAATCTACTCACCTTTAGAAAATGACTGGAAATTTGTATTTGAATAAAAAGAAATGTTTTATTGTAAGCAGTTAATAAAGTTCCAAACAAGAAATTGTTATTGACTTATCATTGTCCTATATTGTAAACAAACATAAACACATGTGCATAAACTTGTATGAAAACCACACAGACATGAAATAAAAAATACAAAATGGTTTCTGTCTTTAAAATCCATGTTATCATTACAGTATTAACTTGTGGATTAGTTTTGATTTACCCAGAATAGTTATGTCTTATGCTGAATAGTTGGTCTAAAATAAAAATGGTGCTGATCTAATATTCAGTATGGCCTCCATGGCAGCCATCTTGAAAACTGCCACAGCACACAACCACATTCACATGAAATATAAAAGATCATAAAAATGCTGCCATTTATAGACCCCCTGCATATATATATATATATATATATGGTCATATGAATTGAGTTTTCAATATAACATGTCTTATGGCATCTAGTAGGTCGTCAATGAAAATGGTGCTGATCTGATGTCTGTTATAGCCACCATAACAGCCATCATGAAAACCATTTTAGTACAATTCCTCCTGAATGGAAAACCATATTGACATGGTTTTTTCACTAAAAGACTTCTTTTGATGAAGCATTGGCCCTCAAATGGTTCCATTTAGACATCCATTCTGCCACCCAGACATCCAATGTACGCACCACAATGGCCATGTTGAAATGTTGGATGATCATATCAGTATGAGATCTGCAGGTAAAGTATTTTTATAATTTCTGCTTGGTCCTGAATTAAATTTTACTGATCTGACATCTGATGTAGAAAATTTTTGTTATCTCTACTCTCCCTGTAGAGGAAGTCATTTTTGCACCTGGTTTTCACCAGACTTCTTATACAGCTGTCTAGTTGGTCCTAAATGATAATCATGCCAATCTGACATCCAGTATGGCCACCTCAGAAGCCAGAATTAAAATCCTGCTATTGCTACCAGTCCTGAATGGAATGTCATTAGCATTAGGTTTTCACCTGAAGACATTTTGTGATGTATTGTTGGTCTTAAATTAAAATATTTGATCTTTTAACAAATATGGCCGTCACAGTGGCAGTCATGAAAATCTCATCACTATTCCTCTTCAATAGAAAGATATAAAAACATTAGTTTGTCATCAGACTACTTATTATTATGTCGGTGTTAGTACTCAATGAAAATTTGACAGATCTGACATCCAATATGGTCACCATCACAGCCATCTTGAAAATGGAGAATTTGACACAAGACTAATTATAATATTAAGTTAGCCAGAATTAAAATTGTGCCAAGATGAAGTGATATAATTATTCATATTATGTTAGATTTGTCGATATAATTTACGGAAGCAACTTTTAAAACATTTTAAAACCATAAAAGAATATTGGTTTTACCATAGCATCAAATGTTTTAATAGCATCTTCACAACTAAAATATCCAATTTCACTTGGTATTAAAAAATAAAATAGCAGATTTGATACTCTTTGCTGTTATATTTTTTTTGGTCTTTGTCTAAGATAATTTGGGTGTAAACATATCTGCAAATTGAAACTGTACCAATTTATGCTGCTTTAAAAAAACACTTCATAATTTTTTAAAGGTCCTCATTAGAAACACCATTATTTTGTTCTTGTCCATGATAACTATGACTTGAGATTGTATTCCAAGAGCATTTTGTTACAATGCTGTTGATATATTGGTGTAGTTAACTGCATCATCAATAAATAATAGGACTGAAAGATTGGAGATGTTTTACAATACAAAAATACCTGATTGCTTGTTAAAAGGTAGATACTCATAATTTTAAATTTAATATTACTTTTGAGGAAAAAAATTAATCTTTTAGACAAACCTTGAGTGTATATCTCCATTACCATATTTGACATAATATACTACCATGTCATAATAAGTACACACACCCCTACTTGGCAAAAACTATATACATGTAACAGAACCATGACATCAAGACATTTAGATTCAAAAATATTGATCAGTAGATATCTAAACTCATGAATGTCTATTGATATAAATTCTACATATTTTAATGGGTTGGAAAAAACTGCATCTTTTGCTATTTTGCATATTTTTCGTACTATTATGAAACAGTACATATTAAAAATTAATCAAATTTTAATCAAAAATGTTGCAATAATAAAAAATTAATAGTATCGCAGTATTGCCAGTTAAATGTTAAAGGAAGAGTAGACTGCTAAGAATTTTAATGTATAAAATCCACAAACATTTATGGTTTACTTCATAAAATCACTAACTGTTGACCACTGAAAACATTCTTTGTGATTATTATTAAGTTTCACACTTAGCAGTCATTTAATAGTTTTCTGGTCCAGATTTCCCTTTGAATTACTTTATATTTTGCAAAGAATGGAAAGTGCCCTATCAGTCTCAGCATTAGATTGTACCAAAACAACCATATTCAGGCTGCAAAGACTAAAGTTCTCATGTGACAGATTTTTTAAGACTCTCTCCAGTACTGATATTTAAGCTAGACTTCAGTTGTTTCCTTAGTCTCTTATTTATTATTTGGTGCGGTTTTTTGCATTGGGAGAAAGTGAAAATTTCAGAACTTTTGCATGAATTTTAAAATTTTTATATATGAGCTGCCCTTAAATATTCCTCAAAAAACAATTTTTGGCATTTGCAGTAAACAATAGGCAATATAACAGCTCACTAATCAAACTTTAGTCTTTCTGATTAAATCCGATTTGGGTCAGTCTCTTCTTTTTATTTCATTTCCAAAGGTAAGCCAATATATTATTCATAGACTTGAAAGTCAGCAGGGACCCCTTCATTGCTTAAAATACCTTATTAAAGATTAGTTAATTGGCCTCCATATATAAAGTAATCAATTAACAGCTTGTGGTCTACACCTGTTAGCATTCTTAAGCCTATTACTCATCACACATCATTGCACCCATTTAAAATGTCTGGTCCCCAGTAGACTGGTTCTTGCTGGTTTCTGTAATTTGAAGATAGAAGACAAAAAATTTTTTTTTTAAAAAAAAACATTTTTTCTTCAAAACTGTTAGATTTCAGCTATAAATTGGTATATGCAGCAGATATCCTGCCAGTAGAAATCACTGTATGAAACGATCAAAAAAATATCCATTATGAGTAAATAGGTTTTAATTACATCTTGCTATGCAAAGAAGCAGTGGCTAATCTGCCTGGATTATTGTAATTTTCTTGCACTTACAACTTATGATGCCTGTTTCGTCTTTACATCTTAAATTGACCTAAAAACAAAATCTGATTCTGCATGTATTTTTATTGAGCATGACAAGGTTGACAGAGAGAATGCATATAGTAAGTGTATATCAATGAAAGGAACAAAACTTTTGATCTTATCTGTGTGTACTTGTTATGATCATTTACTAACAAAATTTACCAATGTAATTCTTTAAATGTACAGTGTGAGTAATATTTCAATCTGATACTAATAGTGCCCTATAAATTCATGTTGTAACCATAATTTGCACAAATTAGAATTATATAGAAATGCTTTCAGTTCATGGTATATAATTCTGTGGTGTTTAATATAAGAATATCTTATTAACATTTAATTACTGTCAACCTCTTGAATTTAGTATGCTTTAACCTGTCTTTCTGAAGATTTACTGTAAGGATCTTTTGTATAGGAATCATTTCTTTGTACTTCACCAGGTAAATCATGGCATAAATTGGTTCCTCGTAATTAAATAGTACTAGTTCTGTTGTTTTGTATTTATATCTTTGAAATATAACTAGGTAAATTTAGAACTGAAATCATATTTTTTTACAAAATGTTCAGTGCATTTATATGTAAGTGTATTTATGTGTAAGTGAATTTATGTGTAAGTGTATTTATGTGTAAGTGTATTTATGTGTAAGTGTATTCAAGTTTGTCTTTTATGTTCATCATTGCAAGTAAGATTGTTCTGTGTCTTTAGAAACAAACCGAAGCACAAACTGTGGCAAGGCCCAAATCACCTACAGTCGAGAATGATAATGGTTGGGATCAGGAGGAAATTTATGATGATGCCCTTTCTAAGGTACCACTTTTTACTGTAAAACCTCATTATTCTCCTTTAATCTATTATAATGGGTATTTTATTTGACAGTTTTTTGCACTTTTCCTTTACATGTTTTTTGTTAATAATGTAAATTCATTTTTTTTTTGTAACAATTTCCTTGGTTGTGAAAAGTTAAATTTTCATCAGTACTTAAATTAGTGGATTAAATAATAGACCTTGTTTTTTCCAATATGAGATGTTCACATCTGTTTCTCCCCAGTCACTGAGATAACTAGGTATGTGCTACATATCAATAATTATCTCCCTTGAATGACCCAAATATACTATTACAGGGCAAATTAGGAACTATTTTTTGGAAGAGACAGGTATATTGTAGCATGGTACAATTACTGCTAGTACTAGATGTTGCTTTTGCTAATGCTACCATTATTATTATTATTATTATTATTATTATTATTATTATTATTATTATTATTATTATTATTATTATTATTAATATTTATTATTATTATTATATAATTTTTATGCTAATTTAATTTCAGTAAGATAATGTTTATAGAGCATCACTCAAAATAAAATTTTGAAATATATTTAATAATAATTTGATAGAAATAAATACAAAATGATGTAAGACCATAATAATACATGATAAAAACTTAACTTTAAAATAGTTGAGGTAGAAGAAATATTGTTTTAAAGTGTGAGAAAATTGTATTTTTTGTTATTTTTGAATCTCCAAAGGTATTGTAAATTTTTGCTCAATATCACATGTACATGCTTGTAGACCTTTTCCAACTGAAAACAGTATAGACCCTGATCTGCCATCACATAATGTTCTCTTAGATCAGGATTAGTATTGTTCTACTGATTACTCCTAACAATTTCATATCGACCCATATATAGCAACAATTCAAGGTCTATGAAGTCTGAAGTTAGAGCAGACCTATAAGCAAGTACATTATATGATGCACCATTCTGGAAAACACCTATCA
This sequence comes from Potamilus streckersoni, assembly GCA_016746295.1. Classification (NCBI taxonomy): domain Eukaryota; kingdom Metazoa; phylum Mollusca; class Bivalvia; order Unionida; family Unionidae; genus Potamilus; species Potamilus streckersoni. The sequence continues at coordinate 635,675 of JAEAOA010000551.1, read as the reverse complement.
AAATTAACTTATAAGTACATACAGGAATATAATACTCCATTCTGGAAAACACATACCAAAATTAATTTATTAGTGAGTACACACAGTAATATACCTAACAAAATTAACTTATTAGCAAGTACATGCAGTAATATCATATCAGCCTTATAGCAAAAAAAATAGCCTTTATGCTAGCAATCCCTGGCACCTTGTCAAAGATTTAGCAATGAATCTATTTGTTACATGGCTGCTAGTATAATAGGTGGAGAAGAACCAGGAAAAACCCCATTATGAACCATTAATGCACAAGACGTTACTGCCAAGCTTTCTCAAATGCATTGGCCAGACCTGAGACACAAATCCATGCAGATGTAAGGTGGCAGTGATTAGTTCTTAGTTCAGACAAGTGCTTTAGACCACTCAGCCAACTGGAGCCATATCTTATATATATTTAAATATCTTTCTAATACTCACTTGAGGTTAAAAGCTATAGATTCTTGAGTCCTGGTCAAAGTAATAAGAAAATAATGCTTTCTGTAAGTTGTTTTTATAAAGTACGAGACTGCTGAACTTTACTTAAGGTCAAGGTCAGCAAGACCCATCAGTCAATAATATTTGAGTTAACCATGCCCATGTAGTTGATATAGTAAGCATTGGGTTGTAATGTGCAAGACACATTGATCTTGTGGTACCCTTTCAAAAGCATCTTTTTTTAAATTGAGTATATTTAGTTCACCTGGTCATATGGAAAATTGAGCTATGATATGGTCCTTTTTTTGTCATGTGTCTTCCCTAAAATATTGTGTCATTTGCCATCCATTCATAATTGCTGTTAGTAACTTAAGAAAAATTAGGAAACTGAATTTGACCGAGTTTGAAAGAAATTATATTGGCATGAAGCTGGGTTTTTTTGTTTGAATGATGCTGATCCACTAACAAATATGGCAGCTGTTACTAAAAATATAAGACCTTTTAAATGACTGCCTTCCGAAAACTTCTCACTGGAATTTGACGAAATTTGACAGATTCTGGCATGAAGTTCTGTAAATATTCATTTGATTGATGATGCAACGATTTGACACTTGGGAGTACATCAAACTTAGATTCACAAATTGATTGTGTAGTTGATCAGTTGCTTCTTACCAACTGAAATTGATGAAGTTCTACAATAGCGGGTCCAGTTTTCAGTCATTTGTAATGCCTCTGTAATGTTCCAGTGCATACAACATACTGCCATTATCATAACAATCACTGCAACAGTGCTGGTAATAAAAGTAAAGAACTTGTTTAAACTTTATTTATTACAATTTATTATAACATGTTTTCTTGCTAAAAATATTGTATAATGGGGTACATTCATTAATATTTGTCTCAGTGATAACTCTCCCCCCACCCTTAAAAAGATTTAAATTTTCCCTTTTTAAAAATGTCTGAGATTGACAGAGATAGGTCAAAAGGAGAATCCACACTCCATATAAAATCCTTGGATAAATAATGTTTCATCTAAACATGGAGTGATTGGAAAATTTATAACTTTTTTTCAGTGTGATACAATAGGTATCTTTTGTAGGAGATGACCCACTTATCATTTATTTTCTTTAACTGTATAGATGGTACATCCTCCATTAGTTAGATATTCTTTTGTACTAATTGAAAGAAAAAACAGTTCTTAGTTCAGATTTTATGTTTGTGTTCCTTATAAAATTAGAATTAAACAGTTGAAAATGCCATTTGAACAGATGACAACCTTTGTGGGGTTCAGTAATATTAAACAAAATTTTCATCAGCTGTCATGCTGTAGGTTAGATGATAAACTATGTTGATTTGTGAGATCCTAAAAGACTGTTGGATTATATTATTGCATTGTGTTAATCAGATCCTTAAAATTCTTAGAAATAATGTGCTTGCACATAAGCAATCATTTTTAATGATCCTAATGCTTTTTGAAGAATGATGGGGAATATGTTACAATTTGTATGAATCTATTCTCTTAAAATAAATAAAAGTAAAGAGTGAAAGACACAAAAAGCTTTGTAATATTTCACAAATAATTTATTTCCCTTGAATCCAATGTGAAAATGAGAAAAAAGAACTTACAGTATTGCAAATTAAATCCCAGAACTATCCAAGAATTATGGATACAAGTCCTTATAAGAAAATCTCCTGAATAAAACTCAGTTCAAGTCCTGAAGAGAACCAGAATGGAAGATAATGATGTGTCTGTGATTGCTATTAAAGTGTTCATATGTCAGTAGTCTTTTGTTGAATCACAGAAATATAATTTGATGGTTTGAATTTAAAATAAATTCCAGTCAATGTTTTGATCCAAGAATGTTATAAAATTCAGCCCAAATTAGTCACAACACAATACAGCTCAAAAGTACAATATGTTAAAACAATAATGATAAAATCTTCACATTCACAAGATATATCATTTTCTACTTGACCTAGGGTCACAATTAGCATTTTCTAAATAAAAATTATTTAACAGAAAAAAACCTTATAGAATGATCTAATGAGCCTTGTTTATTTGCAACACAATGACCTGTAAAATTCACTTAAGAATCTCCAAATGTCTGACCCATCTCAACATATTTATTCCTTCTTGTTTACCTGAATAATAATCCTGATATTAATATCATACACATAGAAAATAATTTAGCTATGTATTAGTTGTTGACATAAATGAAATTGGAAAAAGTGAATTAGATCAAGCAGAAATGAACTCAATTCTGGACAAGGACAAGTCAATGTTGCATTACAGTAACATGTGATGAAAGAAAACAAAAAAAAAACTAGCAAACAAACAATTAAATGAAATATAAATAACTCAATATTCATTCCAGTATGCATGCTTATGCTTATAGTTTTGCATGTATGTGCATTGGGAGATGAGGGTAGCAATAATTGTGAAGCATGGGGATTATGTTATTTTGTTGCTGACATGTTGGGTTTTTTTATAGCCACAGGATCCACTCAATGGACATAAATGGTTCAAAGATGTAGAAAGACAACAAGCCAACTCAATGGTTAAAGCAAAAAATGTGGTAAGAACATGAAAAAATTTGCTAATTATATACTGTACAGAGTATATGAAGAACTTTTATATCATATACTGTACAGTGTATATGGAGATCATTGATATAATTTACTGTACAGTGTATGTAGAGAGGATTGCTAATTATATACTGTACAGTGTATATGGAGAACATTGATATCATATACTGTACAGGGCATATGGGGAGGACTTATATACTGTACAGTGCATATGGAGAACATTGATATCATGTAATGTACAGCATATGTAGGGAGGGTAGGGAGGATTGATATTATCTACTGTACAGTGTATCTGGATAACACTGATATACACAGTACAGTGTATATGAGGAAGATTTATATTACATACTATATGAAGAACATTGATATCATATAATGAACAACAAATCTGGAGAGGATTGAAAATTATATACTGTACAGCATAGATGGAGAAGATTGATATAATATACTGTATGTACAGTTTGTATGGAGAAGATTCCAAGGAGCTTCTTTTTGTGACCCAACAGAGATTATAAAAAATGAACTGTAGGCATTGACATTAGCTAATGCTTTTCAGATGACACAAAAAAAATAATTATCTTTATAAAACATTGGGACAGTAAAAATAATTACTAACATAGCTGCCCTAAATCTTCTACTTGTTGTGGTGAAGCAGCAAGAACAACTGATGTTTCCTGAGTACGCTGATTATCAATTTCATCAAGAGCTACTGAGGTGTAGTTCAGTGGTAAGAGGTATGACAGCAAATATTAACATAGAAGTCATGTGATACAAGTAAGTATTGATTTGTGCATACACAATGAGACACTCTGGAAACTCTTAAACACAAGTAGTCCTTTGAAACGGTATTTGTTGTACAATAGTAGACTTGAAAATTTATGAACTGTTAACACAATTATTATGCCCTACCATGACAGTGCATAGATTCTGATCCCATGATGTCCATATGTCACATTTTGTTTCAGTTTGGGAATTTGATTGACTTCCATGGACACCTGATATATTTGTTGAGGGTTTTTCTATAATCTTTCCAGGATGGAGCATACATGGTTAGAACAAGCAGTGGTAAAGAAACAGATCAGCCTTACTCTCTGGTCGTTCTGTACAAGAATCATGTATATAACCTAAAGATACGGCACAAAAAGGATGGGAGGTATGCTCTTGGAGAAGAAAAGAGTGATGAACTTGTAAGTACACTGCATCCCTACCATGTAATTGCATATCATGGATATTTACATAAAATTCCCATGTATCAATCATTTGCTGCAATTGAATGGCTTTGTATAATACTATTTACAAATCCTATATATTTGTATAGTTGGCATGTATAACTGTTGTTCCCATTTTGCAGATAAGACACTGAAATGCATCAAATGTGATCTAATCAAAGAGACACACCTTGAAAATGTAATTAAAAAGTCACACCTTTGTGTTTATCCATTCAGAGATACACACTTTTTTATACTGTAGGCCTTGTAAAATACTTCAAAACATTGTTGTTTTGAGAAGTACTCTGAAATTATTTCAATATTAAAGTCACACCTTTTTACTGCCAACTTTGTCAGTACTATATCCTAACACAGGTACATTCCATTGTTGAACTGAATAGTTTTTTTTATCATTTTCAGCAGATGGTATTTTTGTTTTTAAGTGCAAAGGAACAGTCATGACTGTTAAATTAAATGTTGGGGAAGTAAAATTGCATGTTCAAAAAATAAACACTGGTTTGATATGATGATGTCAGTAAATTGTTAGAAATGATAATAAGTTTTATCATTAAACTAATTAATTAACAGTTTAAAGACTTTCCTGTATATTAACAACATCAACATTTACAGCATAAGATATTATAACATCAAAATGGCAGAATCTGTAAATGCATCACAATTTGTGAAAGGCAGCTGCTATGATGTCTGCAATGGAAATTGAGACATGTAGAAAACATTTGGAAATCTTTGTTTTTAAACAGTAAGTTTGGAGTATTAATAAATCACTCTACTGGAAGAACTGTAAGGAGTGTGACATCACATGGGAGCATTTGCGCTCATCAAAACACAAACTCTGATACAGTCAGAATGACTGAAGCAGACTTCATTTTTTCTTTTAATTTGGTTCCAGCCATGGTGAATATCAAAGTTAGTAGTGTCAATAATTAATACTGATTTGAGTTTGTAGTAGTGTCAATAATTAATACTGATTTGAGTTTGTAGTAGTGTCAATAATTAATACTGATTTGAGTTTGTAGTAGTGTCAATAATTAATACTGATTTGAGTTTGTAGTAGTGTCAATAATTAATACTGATTTGAGTTTGTAGTAGTGTCAATAATTAATACTGATTTGAGTTTGTTAATTATAAATATGTTGCATACTGTATGTTGATTGATTTTGTGTATTTTGTGTACTTGTACATACAAAAGTTCTGTCTAGGTTTAAGACTCTTGTGAAGGAAACAAGATCTAATACTGAAGTGATGACATAATTACTGGCTGGTTGTATCTTTATATATTTTATTTGCATGAAATAAGAAATAAAATTTGCTGAGAGATACTATACAATTATATTTGTACTTAATTGAAAGTGCCTTCATATTTTTTATTATAAATTCAGTGCTATTTAATTAAAGCTTACTTTTTCCAGGGATAAAATAATTATTTTCCTTTAAAACTCTTAAAAAATATAAAGCTGACTGCAGTCAATGCAGTTCCATATTATTGCAGACAAAATGCTAAAAAGAAATTATGTACGGTAACAAAAGGTACATTTTTAGACCAAAACTGATGAATGCTAATGATAAATGTAAAATAATAATGCATTTTTGATACAGCAAATGATAAATGAGATGATAACTGCATTCCAAACATGAATATAACAAAATAAATTGAAACAAAATGAATTCCAGTTGCATTTCAAATGCAGTTGAGGCTCACAGAATGATTTGGTAAACAGGATCGTTAATACTGCAATTCATCTAACATACTTTTAGAGTCTTCCAAACAGTATTAGAGCTTAATGAATAATATTTAAACAATAATGTTGTTGTTGTGATGCTTAATGCCATTTTTCAGCACGCAATAGACTATACATGGCGGCTAGTAATAATGGTGGAGGAAAAAACTGGGAAATCTGCGAAAAGAACCACGGACCCACAAGAAGCTACTGGCAAGCTTTCTCACATATCCACATTCGCTGAATCTTAGACTCAACAGACGTGAAATGGCAGTGATCCATAACGGACATGGCTTTAGACCTCTCGGCCCCAAAACAATAATGACTTATTTAATCTCTCATATGACAGACATCAAGACAGCATTATTCTTTGATATACACACATACACACCTTTCAGTATTCAGAGAAGGGCATCAGTTTTCATGGAGAACTTTGGATGGGTCACTTTTTTTAGAGTACACATCTGTAGTTAGGGGTTATTTGTCTCCAGCTTGTAAAAGTTATCTTGAAACTTACTTCATGGACTATGCATGCCTAAAGGGATAATTATCTGTGATTTTGGAGGATTTAAAGAGTATATGAAGTTAAATCAAGATATCACACAGTAACTAAATCCCCATTGTAACCAATGAAACAATATCATGCAGAGTTTGCAGCGTAAACTGAAACATTAGGATCATTATGATCCCCTACATCAATTTCAGACATCACTTCTAAGTATGTTTTCCAAGTTAAAAATAGCAGTACATGTTTGGTTACACCTTATTGAAAATTGGCCTCACATATGGAAAACACATAATGTCATACTGAGAAGGCTGCACTAGGATTAGCACTGATCTGAGGCTAGTCCCATGTATACTGCCTGTTCCTTCATCTCTAACAGCCACTTAGGGGATTGCATAATTAGATGCAATGTAGATGCCTTCCTTCTCACACTTGTCAATTGGTCCAGATGAAAAAGTCAGTGGTAATTCATTCTGGATTGGTGCTGTCATTATAGCAGCTAATGCAGGTATCAAGGACCACATAATCAAAACTAAGGATGTCATGGACCAAAGACTCACATGTTCATTACATCTGGACCAAAAGCAGTAATATGGACCACTTAATCAAAACTATTTATGTGTTGGACCCCAGATTTACGTGTTCATTATGGTCAAACCTGAATCTGCATCAAGCATCTTACATAACAGGCCATGTTCAGTTAAGCTCATTCCTTTTTATTCTGGGAAAGTTTAAGGTTTTTTTATTTCTTTCTATTGGTATATATTCTTCTAAAGTATTTGTGAATTATTTATGCTTATGCATATTGCTTTTCAATGTTTTCCTTGCATATGTGGTTATTCTGATTCATTCTATGGATATGTCTATTCTTTTATGCAAAGGGTACAATAGTATATATTCTAAGGTAGAGTTTGTACATTTATTTAAGTGTGCTGATTTCATGTTTTTTTTTCACAAAGTTGGCCAATATATGGAAGCCAGCATTGATTCCTTTTAACCTGTATTAATGGGAATTTTGAAAATAAATTGAAACTGAACGGTTTTGAAAATGACACAATCTAGTGTTTTGTGTATGCACATCATTATAAGGCTAAACAGTAAATTGGTTTTCAGTAGTTTCATCTAAATGTTTCCTATCCATAGTTTATAGTGTTTTATTTTTCAACAACAAGAAGCACTTCATATTGTGGGGATAAATGTATGTAATTTCTGGTTGGCATCCTGTATTGGTGGAAAATCATAGCTAAGGGGAAGTAATAATATTGTATACATCTATTTCACGTATTTATATTATTATTTTTTCTTTGCACTTTATAATTTTTAAATTTTTATATGGGAGTATATCTACTTTTAATCATGTAAATTTATGCAAATTTGATGTAAAAAGAAAATAGTTAGGGTATGGCTGGTGACCTCTAAACAGTGAAGACACCTCATTTCTTGCAATGACCCCTTCACCATGAAACACTTCGTGGTATTTTTTTTTTCAGTCTCCAACTTACATGCAATCATTACAACATTGTTCAACAAATGAAGGATCCTTTTGAAATGGTGAACTAGATTTGCATCTTAAATTTCTTGAAAGAAGTAAACATCAATTCTAAAATTTATTGTGCTATCGCTGAGTAATTTTGTGTACTGTCATTCATCCCAAGTAAATTTGTATCAAATTATTCATTGACATTTACATTACCTGTTGATCTGGAAGCTTGATATATTACTATATTACCCTCGCTATCTCTTCATTTTGCTTTTGTTTAATTTTATTATCACTAGTGAATTATGAACCTTTCATCAGCTGTAAATAATCTTGCATATATCCTTTTCTGTGGCATTTTTGATGGTGTGCTGTAAACCACAATTAGTTAATCAAACTCTAATATTTTCTCATATCCTGTTCCCTACATTACCCACATTCAACAAGGCTATCAGTCCATCTAACTGTATATACATATATGTTGGTTGAATTCATGGTTTCATTTCATAGTTCACCATTCTTTCATTCCATATATATATATATATATGTGTGTGTGAGTGTGTGTGTGTGTATGTGTGTGTGTGTGTGTGAATAGGTGTGTATGTATTGTGAGTGAATTAGTAGTTTCAGTTCATAGTTCACCTGTCCTTCAGTCCATCGAGATATATGCAAATATATTGAATGAAATAATATTTTCAGTTCATGGTTCACATGGCCATCATTCTATATAGTTTGTACTGTGCTATCTCTAACATTTCACACCAGATGCACTGAATTCAGTCCTAATGATCTGTAACAATTTGTAAGCTCTTGAATTTAAACAGTAATGGAGGTTTGGCATATTATTTGTGTTTTGAGAAAGACTTTGATATTCTTTTCTTTTTTTCAGACTTTCAAAGATGTCCCAGATTTGATTCAACATCATACTAAACAGGCTGTGATGCTGGTTAACAACAAGGAGAATAAGCAGTATGAAACCATCCTGACTGTATACCCTTGAATAGAATTAACTCCCCTGACTTTGCTTTCATATGAAGCATGTGTTTCTTTGTTATGTTAAATTTACATACAAGTAATTAACATCATCATTGCTCAATGAAAATTATTGTTATGGTGGATGACTTATATATTAAACAATATGTATATATTTACAGAACTTGTATATATTTTTGAAATGGCCATGATTTTGATATATGTAAAAAAGCTTAAGAATTGCATTGTATTCATATTTTGTCAATAGCCTGAACAGTCTTCTGTTTGCAGAAATATTTAAGATTTTTGTAGCAGAGCCTTTTTAATTGAAACTTCTATGGGAAGACCAGACAATTTCAGATGAACTTTGGCTGATTGTGAACTATCTTGCAATGTTCAGTCAAAAGATGTATATATTGTTAGTTCAGATATACTAATTTTCTTTTATGTAACTGCAGTTTGGGTTATTACAGCTTGCCCGGGCTTGAATTTAACATGAATTTCTTGGTAGCCAGGAGGACGAGGCATGTGTATCATCATTTAGGCATATGCCAAATAGTACATGTTTAGAGGAAAAGTATTCACTTGCATCCTGGAAATTTTCTGAATGTCTTTGAATTGTTTTCAAAATATTCAGAGCATAGTTAGATACAAATGGCTATCAAAACTTCTAGATGACAGAATGGCAAGCCAAATTATGAAATGTACAAATTTTTTGGGCTTGGGGACTTCTGATTATTTTGAGTACTGCAACTTCACTGTATATTATATTGTTGAAAATTAACCTACTTTTTTAACGGAGATGACAGCTTGATTATTTCCTCTTATGAAAGAATTAAGTGTTGAGATATTTGGACTGGACACTTATTATGGTAGAAGCATATGGAAGTCATGTGGACAAAAGGCTGTATATAAATAGGAAATCAATGCTGGTTACATGTACAGATTAAAAGAGCTTGCTATTGAGTGGTAAATGTTTGAACAATTTATATTTTTACTCAGATGAGGAGCAGAGCAAATGAAAGTCTCTTGAAAATGGGTTTAGTGTGCATTTTCTTGCACTATTCATGGATAATTTTTTTTTTCCAAGTAAGTGTAATTACATATAAAAGTATAGAAAAAGACCCTGACACTAATTATCCTACAATTATAACTAAATAAATCTTTAAAAGTATATTAGATTTGCACAGGTTGAAGATATAGTCTCCTTTTCAAATTCACATAAATCTGATTTTAGTAATTGAAATATATTGGGCATGTTAGTGATATTTTTATTTACTCTAGGTCCAGCATCTTGATTTGTCAATAAAATTTTTACAAGTCATTTGCATGTTTTAGACAAAGTTTTTATCATATCAATAGCTAATGTAATTTTATCAGATATAATATTATTTGTCATTTATTTTAAATTGTAAGACTAATAAGTCCTCTCTATTTGTCTAATGTAAGTCTCAAAATTTTGTTTTATGGTGTTCAAGTTAAGAGCCTCTCCAGTCATAGATACAGAGAACCACATTTTCTAATCAGTTGTCCCTAGCCTGTTTTAGGAGCCTGTAATCTGCCCTCTCTGAGTTGCACCCTACCATTCTTGGGAGTTGTCCTGTCTTAAATTTCAAAGATTTAATACATTGGAGCATCATTAGTATCTATTTTTCACTGGCAGTACAGATATTCTTCTATAAATGTATCAGTGAACTACACAAAGACATCCTTGAAAGACTTGACCTTGCTTAAAATGCCAAACATGCAATCAGCATCTTGCCCAGTTGAGTGGCCAGACAGGCAATCAGCATCCTGCCTAGTCTAGTGGTCTCAGCCTGACAGGCAACCAGCACCCTGCCCAGTCTAGCAGTCTGGGGAAAACACTGTCTCTAATCTCACTTATGAAGAGTGCTTTTTTAAAGATCTGTGCATGACCTGTGATATCAAACCTGCATCTTGCAGCTGGCAAGACATAGTACATGTTCTGCATGGTAAATTTTAAGATTTTCTGTGAAACTTTTCTTTGATATTTTTGATGGATGCTGTGGTTGCAAATTATATCAGTTTCCATCTAAGACACACTATAAAATGCCCTTGAGGGTGAACATGACTTTAATTAAACTATAGATAGATAGACTGTCCTGGAGAGCATTGTTCATTTGGTCCGAGACCAGTATGGTCTGTTTTTATTTAGTTTATGTTGTCATTTATATTTCTAACATTGTTTAGCAGTTGACTGTTATAGTTTAAAAATGCCTAAATATCATTCAGGACATTCCATCCTAAATTTAAAAATCTTTTTGCATCAGTGCTGACACCAGAAAAATACATTGGACATGACATCAAATGAAAAGCAAGTTTACAAGGTCACCCAAACAAAATAATTACAACTTTTTCTAAATATTTAGTCATGTCATTTTAGTTTTGTACATAATTTGCTTACATATATATATAGCATTTGTTAATATAAAAGGAAATGATACAAGGGATAATTTGCAGACTTGGTTTTAAAAAAGCCTAATAAATATTAAATTGTATTGATTTATTGTATCTAGTTTCAATTTTTTTTCTTATTTATAAGTTTTGTTTACAAATTCTAAACAAATGTTCTCTTTCTGGAACATTCCATGCATGTTGATAATAGCTTAAGATCATTTTTTTTGTTGAAATGAAATCCTTATTCTCAGTTGTTATTTATATTAAATTGGTATTTGATCAATGTTAAGTGCTGTAGGAGTCTATATTCTGTACACATATGGCATCTTTATTGTTAACAAATTGGTGTGATAATTTGCCCATAAACCAGTTTTGCCTATATTCTACTAAGCATGTAAACCAGATGAGTCTACCCTCTAGGAAACCTGTAAGCCAGGTGTACCTATCTTGTAGCAATCATGTAAGCCAGGTGTACCTATCTTGTAGCAAACATTTAAGCCAGTTGTGCTAATCTTCTAGCAAGCCTGTTAGTTATTTATGCCTATCTTTTAGCTAGATTGTAACATATTTATGCCTTTTGTTGAGGTAGCCTGTTAGCCAGTTTAACTTATCTTCTGCAAGTATGTGAGTCATTTGTGCCTATCTTCTACCAAGTCTGTAAGTTAGTTGTGCCTGTCTTTTAATTAACATGTAAGCTAATTGTGCAGTCTGATGGTCTGTTGTCATTACTGCAATATAAATTTTCTGTTTGTATATAGTGCTTTTGTTTTCTTCTTAACCCCAGACCCTCTTGGACAGCTTAGAGGATGGTCATTAGACATGATTCACATTCCTGGTTGGGCCAAACTTGGTTATACTGACATTCGGTATGGCTGTTTTGGTCTTATTGTATTCTACATCATGAGCCAACAGATGTGTGTGAAACTTAATGTGCTTGTCAATCCTTGTGTATAGCTTTCTTGCATGTAATAATGACTAGAACAATTACTATCTTGAAAATATGTTATATCTATTATATGGATAAAGGATTAACGCTTTCATTTGCAGGTCAAAACTGGTATTTAAAGGTATGTACTAGAGTTCTCACAAAAGGACCTGCAAAACAAATGTGTTCTTTTGGGATTTATCAGCAGGACCTTTTGTAAAACAACTTTTATATGAGACACTAGTGCAATGCTTTAGATGCCTGTCTTGACATTCACTGTACTGTACACCATCATAATAATACTCATATTTACTTTATAAGTAATGTATACACAGAAGTTTTCAGTCTGATATGTCATAAGAGTTAGTGGTACATAAAATTGACTAAGACTATGTGACACATTCTACCATCGAATCTCTCTGGAGTGGCTTCTTTGGTGTATCCTTGGGCAAGGCACTGTACTCATATTACCTCTGTACTGAAAGGCCATAATAAACTGCAGAGCTGTAAAACAGTAAACCAAACCATTTTCTAATTTTACATTATTATTTTGGTGACAAATTATAATAATATGGAAATTCCTTGTGAGTAATGGACTTGACGCTATTTGTGATAGAACAACAATAAAAAATTTAGTACTACAGCTGCCTTACTTTCATTTGTCATCAAAATACCTAAAAATCAAAAACCATAGCCTTGTTTTTTCACTGGCAAGAGGAAAATGTCCTGACAAAAATATTTGTCAATAGGGAGAGTGGCTACCTTATATATAGAACTTGTGAGTGAAAACCATATTGCATGTTGTAATACTAGTTGTGGATATATCCTTGCATAATACATCTAGTAGCTATTTGCTTGTATGTTACATGAGAGTAATATACTGTGTATATTAGCTTATAAGAGGAGTCCAGCTGCAGACTGCATAGACTCAGATATACTATCACATAATGCACTGACAGATCTGGGTCTCTACAGCTTATCAATAGTAATCCATGGAACAAATAACAAACCCTGATCTGTGAGTTCATTATGATGCAGCAAATCAGGATCTTTGTCATTTGCAGTTTTACTCAACTTATAAGCAAGTTTATTTGGTACTGGAAGCTTAAAAAAAATACTTGCACATTCATTAGTGAGACATGTAAAATGTCTCACTGTATCCTCATATATATTTGACCATTGACAGTATTATTATCATAGGCATAACTCAATTTATTTACCTTTTTATCTTTAGAATGTTTTATATGTTAAAATTATTGGATTAATGGTAATCTTTTCTCCCTGTAATAAAACTTGCTTGAGCTGAATCGAATGCATCTTGCATGCCATCACGGCTGTAGCTAAATTTCCCAACAACATTAAATTTTACATCTGGATAATCAATTGAAATTTGTATTAAATTTCTTTCTAATAATTCAATAGTTATTTAATTCTGTTTATCATTGACTCATATTTCTGGTAAAATGCAAGTAAAACATGATAAAAATTTTAATTTTAAAATTTTCAGCAGTGAAATAAAGAACAAAATAAAATCTACAAAATTTGTTTTGCTGTACCATATTTTACTTACCATAATTGCACTAATTTAGACACCGATTTTGGCCTCATTTCACTTTGATGTTTGCTTGTTATAGATGCTTTATGGGGATTTCAAATTTGAAGACACCAACATTGAGGATTTGCAATGAATGTGAATATTGTGAGTTTTGACATGCAGTGAAATATTCTAGTTGTATTCTAATATTCTATCTGTAACAAAATAAAAATTAAATGACTCTTACTGTGTTGTAATGTCTAATATTCATTCATTCTGTCAACCACCTATGTTGTATCATGCTGCTTGTTTACCCAGAGCCACATGACTTGTTGCCTTGGACCTAAGTGCATAGCAGCAGTTTTTCAAGTACATAGTGATACCATTTTCTAGGCCAGTTATTATGACAGTAATCAGCAGGTGTTTGAACCTTGTCTTTGGACATAAGAATTAGTATTTTCTAATATTATAGACCTTGTTAAAGGCTGATGCCAATTATTCAAATGCCTCAAAATGTAAAGATATAAAGAAATGTTTCTCTTGCTTAACATTCAATCTATTTTCATTAATGAGGGGAGGCATCAGAGAGCAAGTGATGTGTGTGTGTGTGTGCGCACATGCGAAGGCAGTCATATATTTACACATTTAATCTTATGTAAATCATTAATGAGACATGCATGTAGTAGTCTTTTATGGCACCTTTTATCACCAACAAATGGTTAAGTTTGAAAATTGTAAAATGCAATTGCTCACAAATTTAGGAAAATAAGTTCTTCCAAGTAAATGTATAATTAAGTACCAGAAGATAGGAAACAAGGAAATTAGGGAGAGCATTTGTAGGCTGTACAGGTGGGTAGAGGTGAAGCTTGACAATAAGGGACAACTTGAATTAATTTGGCATTTTGGATGCATATGATCACTCCACGGTAGTGGTGGCCTTTATATCACCATCACATGCTGTAAAAGTTATGTTTGGTTTGGGACTCAAATTTCAATGATTGCATTGTTAATTTATTGACCATAAGAGAACAGAAAACACAAGAAACCTCTTCCAGGTTACTTGGGAATATAACATTTAAATTTCTAGGACATAAAGTCACTGCAGCATCAGTGTGTGTGTGTGTGTGTGTGTGATTTGGACATAAGCACAAACATGTACTTTTATTATGAAAATAGGATGGCCTAACAATTATTTTTTACAGTGAAATCTCCTCAGGATCAATCCCTAAAATAGAAGGCCAGGCTTTTGATATTCAGTCTATTATATTTCTGGATGGTGGCTTTATTGTCTACTTTTAATTAGTCTTTCTGGTGTTGATATACTCCACCAATTCCTCTCTCGCCAAGGTCTTGAGAAACTTATTTATTATACATCAAGGTGTTGCAGCTTAGATGGGCAGTCCCAAGGAATCACTGTTTGCACATTTTGGCCCCTTCTTAGCATTACACTTAACATCATCAGCGATCAGGCCTCTTGAAGCTGTCTGTCTAAAATGAAGCTGTCCATCTAAACATTAAGTTTATAAAAAAAGGGAACTATAATTATGAAGCTATGTTAAAGCTGTTTAAAAATGTTTGGTTGGCTTATCGGACAATATTTCTCAGACTGTGAAGAGCATATTTGAATGTAGCATCGATTGCATCACTTTCCTCACATTAAATATGATTATATTTTTGGTTTGTTGAGGGCGATGAGTGACAATGTTTGAAGAAGCTGATAACTGCTTGCCTATGCTGCAATACCCATCCCATGAGATACCTCAGATTTTGTCTGCCTTTTTAGTAACTTCCCTATTTTCTCATTATGGGTGATAAATATTTAGGCATTTGTCTGTATATGTTTCTTACCAAGATAAATTGTCTGTATGCCATATTCATACCATGTACTTTTGTATTTCTTTTGTGTTCTTGTCTATGCT
The DNA here is from genome assembly GCA_016746295.1 of Potamilus streckersoni. NCBI lineage: Eukaryota > Metazoa > Mollusca > Bivalvia > Unionida > Unionidae > Potamilus > Potamilus streckersoni. The sequence goes on along the minus strand of JAEAOA010000551.1, from coordinate 619,942 downwards.
CATAAAATAAGTAACAGAAAAGAGTGAAAGATAACAAACCTTGTAAAATTTAACAAATGATTTATTTCACTAGAATACAAAGTGAAAATGAGAAAAAAACTTGTAGTATTGTGAATTAAATCCCAAAATAACCTAAGAATTAGATCAGACAAAATTCTTAGTAATTTAAAGTCCTGAATCAAATTCCGTAAAAGTCCCAGAGATTCAAAACTGAAGGCAATGATGTGTCTGTTATAGTTTATGGAGTGAAGATGTGTCCATAGTCTTTATTTACATCACAGTAATATAATTCAAGGTTTATCCAAGAATTTTATCAGAGCATTTTTGTATTTCCAGAGGAAAAATTCAAGAAAATAAAATTAAACCCCAACAGGTCACAACATAATATAACTTGAAGGTGCCAGATGTTAAAGCATGAGTGATGAAATCCTCACAATCACAAGATTATATAATTGTCTACTTGACCTTGGGTCACAAGTAGCATTTTCTAAAACAAATGTTAACAAATGGAAAATAATCTTCAAGAATGATCTAATGAAACTTGTTTATTTACAGCACAATAACTTGTAAAATTCACTTAGGAAACCCCCAAAACCTGACCCAAATAAACATTTACTCCATGTTTATATGAATATAATCCTAATATTAAGCCCATGTACACAAACAATAATTCAGCTATGTATTAATTATTGACAAAAATGAACAAAATATTTTTTAAACGTTGAGCAGAAATGAACTCAATTTTGGACAACTTCAAGTCCAGCATTAAATTTTACATTACAATAGCGTGTACGTGTAATGAAATAAAATTATTCTTTAAAAAAAAATAAAAAAGAAACAATTAAAATAAATATACATAAAACTTCATCTCATAAGGAAAAGATTTATGAAATAAAGCTTTCTTTTTACTATCATTCTTGAAGGTTATTTTCCATTTGTTAACATTTGTTTTACAAAATACTACTTGTGACCCAAGATCAAGTAGACAACTATATAATCATGATTGTGAGGATTTTGTCATATATATGTGTGTGTGTGTGTGTGACAAAATACATAAGATGAATTATACAAAGTATACATGAAAAATAATTATTTTCTATACACATGAAAGTGCATCTGTTATTAACTTATCTTTTCCCTTGATGTGCCCGATGTCCATATTATATTCCTGCAACAACAAACTCCATCTTAATAATCTAATGTTTGTTTTTCATCTTGCTGATGAAAGTAAGGGTGTTGGGATAACTAAATAAAGAATAAAGATGGGAGGAGCTGAACTAATGTAAACTTCAAAGTGTTGTAGTGCCAATATTAAAGCCAAACAATCCTTCTCAATTTTTTGTAATAATTTCTCTGGTACCTCTTTAATTTATTAGAAAAATAGCACACTGGATGATCTGCACCATTTTCATCTTATTGTATCAATATTGCTCCAACACCAACATCACTTGCATCAACACAGTTTGAATGATTGACAGAAATTCTGAGCTGAGCTGTCAAAAGCCTTCTGACATTTTTCAATCCAATGAAATTTGGTTTTCTTGCTCAATGAAATTGTCAGGGTTTCAGCAAATATGGAACAATTGGAACAGAATTTTCGATAGTATCCAGCCATACTCAAAACTCGCATCAGTCACCTTTTACTGACAGGCACAGTGAACTCGGAGATAGCATAGGTTTAAATTGTCCCATGATATATCCTGGAAATGTTGCACACATGGCAAAACTCATAGTTAGAAAAATTTATTGTCACATTTGCATCAGCGAGTCTGTCAAAGAATTTCTGACTTGTTGCTAGATGCTCTTTCCAGGTGTTGCAGATGATGATACCATCGATGAAAGCATCACAATTATCTAGACCAGAGTTAGTCATGTTCATTAAACATTGAAAAGTACTTGGTGAACCTTTTATCCCAATTGGCATTACTTTAAATTAATAAAGTCCATCTTGAGTCACGAATGCCAAAATTTTGTTTACCCTTTCCGTTAGTGTAATTTGCCAAAATCGTTTCATAAGGTAAAATTTGGTGACATACTTTGCATTTATAAAATTTTATCAATGCAGTCATTGATTATGTGTAATGGAAATGAATCTGTTGTAGTCACACTGTTCACCTTTCTATAATCAGTGCACATGCGGAAAGTATTTTCTGGTTTCGGAACAAGTATACAAGGTGAACTCCAGTCACATTTACTAGGCTCTATGAAATCATTATCCAGCAAATACTGAATTTCTTTTTTAAAGTATTTCTGTTTGAGAGGGTTCTTCCTGTACTGGTGTTCTTTCACAGATGTGGAATTTACAATTTCAAATAGATTTTGTTCTTGTAGGAACGTCAGGAAATAAAAGTTCATATTCAAGTAATAACTTTCAGTTCATTCTGTTCTTGCTGCTGCGAATGTAAATGTTTCTAGTCCAGATTATTCATAATTTCTGAATTTCAAATATTTGTTACTCCAAAACCAGTAGTCTGATTGCTTTCATTCACTTAAATCCTCACTGCTTGGGACAGGTACAACTAAATTAATTGCATGACTAACCTGGCTATCTCTATCAACATACTCCTTTTAACATATTTACATGGCAAAGTTGTTTTTGGTTTCGCTTCTCATGAGTATTTATGATATAATTCAAATCATTTACTTTCTTTTCAACTGTGTAAGGAACATACTACTTCGCCTGAAGAGGATTTTATGGTATGGGGTCGTCAGCCAGAATTCTATCACCAGCTGAAAACTCATTTTCTCTGTATTTTCATACTTTAATTTCATTTTTGACTTAGAGTGCAGATTAGTTCTTGCAACCTCACAAGCTTTTGACAGCTTTTACTGAAAATTGGAACATAATAGCGAAGATTAATTTCTGTCTCTTCATTAGAAAGAAGATTCTCTTTTAACAATCTCAGTGGTCCATACACAGTATGTCAAAACACTAGTTCCAAGGTACTAAATCCTAAAGATTCTTTAACTGATTCCCCAACAGCAAATAGTAAATGAATGCCTTCATTCCAATTTTAACCCGTATAAAAATATGACCGAATCATTTGATGAAATCCTTCTAAAGCACCATTGGCTCTCAGGGTGTTATATGCCTAATTTGTACATAACTTGCTGAAATATTCCAGACATACAATTTTGACCCTTCATCAGACTGGACAGATTTGGGAAGGCCAAACTGAGTAAACAAAAAACTTTATCAAAGCTTTTACTATTGTTTTAGTTTTAATATTCCTCAAAGGAATTGCCTCTGAAAATCTTATTGATGCACACATTATGGTCAACAAGTATTGTTACCTGACATGGTCTTAGGTAAGGGACCGACACAATCTACTATGATTCTGCTAAATCCTTCGTCAAATGCAGGTTGCAGATGAGTCTAATGTATCTTCTCATTGGGTTTAATTACCATTTGACAAGTGTGACAAGATCTGCAGTATTTATAAACATCACGTTTATGTTTTTGGCCAATAGAAGGCATTCAAGATCTTGTAATAAGTCTTATTAAACCCTAAATGACAAACCAAATGAGTTTATTGGGCCAGGCTAAGAATTTTTTGTCTGTAAGATTTCGGAACTCCAATTTTATAGTTCACTCACCACTTGTCACCAACAGGTACCTCGGGTGGTCTCCATTTTTTTTCTTCATAATAATCAATTTCTGAACGAAACGTGTACTTAGGTGATTTCAGTTTCACTAATAGATCTTTGAAACAAACAGAAGGTCACAGGATATTTTTCCTTTTCGGCGACATATGATTGTCCTTTGTAGCCCGATTAGATCAAAGATAATGAGTAGTTGAAAGATGGTCACTGTGATCAATACTTTTTGATTCATCCAAAGGAGTCAAAGTGACCTTACCAAAAACCTGACCAATATATGTGTCAGCTAACCGAATACTTTCCTGATCAAAGTCTCAAGTGCTTTCTTTGCCAAAACCCTGGTAACAGCACAAGCAGGGTATAATCGGGGAATGTTTTTGTCAATAGGAGCGACTTTCAAGGCTTGTCAGTTGCAAAAGGATTAACCACAACGTTATCTCCAACTAGGTGATTGTCTAGTAATAAATGATCTCCCTCAATAGGTATAGAAAACATCGTTCCGACTGTCACGTGACATGAAACTAAGTATAATTGCAACTTTTCACAGTGGAGAGGAACATTAACAAACCCACAATCTACTCCCTAAATAAAAACACTCTCCTTAGTAGACTTCTCAGGAAAAGGCAAAGTACCTGATAATAAAAGACTCTGATAAGCTCCTATGTCTCTTATACTTTTAATAGGGATAGGATTTGCCGAATCAGCCAGAATTGATATAATACCCTTCGACATTAATGGTTAATAATTCTCCATAATAAAATCAGACTTGGTTTTGTGAGACCCAGCAAATGTATTGCTTTCAATACATGACCATCTCTTAGACATATGAGCATATGGTAAATGTCTGTCTTGATTCTGATACTTACTTTATAATTTGTAGCAATCAGAAATAATGTGTCCCTTCTTGCAATGGGTACATATGGAAAACGATATCGACTTTTGATCAGTCTTATCAGAAATTTAAAGGGCTCGTATTAGTCTAACAAAAATTTACCAGAAGACTGCTGAATGTAAGATTTGCTTACAAAAGTAACTTTATGAGCTAATGAACACTTGTCAGCAGTACGAACAGATTCAACATTGTGCTCATCAAGATACATGTTAAATTCATCATGGACGCAATTCTTGAACTCTTCAAATAATACGAGTTCTGTTAGATTTTCGTAATTTTGATCAACTTTCTTGGCTAAACACCACTTATTAAATAAATGCTCTTTTTCTCTTGCAAATTCGACAGGAGTTAGTTCAGCTTCTTTTATATAGTTTCTGAAGTTTTGTCAATAAGGCTCGGTGACTAACCCATAACCATTTAAAATGCATTCTTTAACCAGATCAAATTCAACACTTTGATGTACTTACAGGGAAGCACAGATGTCTAGGGCTTTGCCAGAAAGCTAGTTGTAATAATAGAGTCCAATGCTCTCTTGGCCATTTTGAAATTTAAGCAATTGTTTCAAAATAAATAAAAAATACTTGTCAACTTCAACTTAATAATATCAAAACTTTAAATAGTATGCAAATTGGGATATGCTTTTGCTAGCTCTAAATCTTTTAATCTGAATTGATATTTCCTTTTCTTTTTTCTCTCTTTCTCCATGCGATTCTCTGTCTTCCTTTTCTTTAAGCATCTCTCTCTCTCTCTCTCTCTCTCTCTCTCTCTCTCTCTCTCTCTCTCTCTCTCTCTCTCTCTCTCTCTCTCTCTCTCTCTCTCTCTCTCATTGCCTTTGCTTTCCCTGTAGCTCCAATTACATTTTCTGCTCTTTCCTCTTTATCTAATTGCATTTGTGACTGCTTTACCACCTTCTCTTTCTGATGTTCAAGCTTTTATAACTCCAATTCCATTTTGAATTTAATTTTAATTCCTTACTTTTATGTTAGAGTCTGATACAGACTTACAAATAAATCCAAAGCACTTTTATCTAAAACATTCTTTCCCACTAAATACTCGACCAAAATATTTTTTATTTCTTGCTTCGTTAAAGAAGCATTTGCCTCATAAAAATCATATTTTCTGGCAAGCCGAAGCAATTTATCTTTATTTTCTTGAAAGGTTTCTATCTGTTCTTATGTAGGATTTGAAAGAAAGATTTGTATTTTAATATGGCACTGTAAAAACAGAAAGCCTGCTGATTTCACTAAAGATTTCAAAATTGTGAAATAATGCTTGCGATTTTAAAATTACCGAGAGTTGTGGAATTTAAATTTCAAAAACAGAGTTTTCTTAAATATTTTAGCAATTGTCTGTTAAGCATTTATTATCTTGAAATATGTAACAGAAAAGAGTGAAGGACAACAAGGTTTATAAAATTTAATTATTTATTTCCCTAGATTATATGTGAAAATGTGAAAATGAGACAAAAAGGACCTACGGAATTGCATATTAAATCCCTACCACCAAAGAAACTGAAACAACAAAAAAAAACGTCCTTAGTCATGTTGATTAGTCTGAATAATGTACGACATTTACACCCAAATATGAATCAATATTTCACATGCATTAAATATACTCCTTTATCTTTATAAAAGCCAGTTTAATTTTTACATTGTTAAGTTCCTCTGAATACATTAATATACCGTGTTCAATTTTAAACAACTCTTTTTGTCTAAAATATTCACCATTACAGATCAGCTGATATATTTAACTCGCATTATAATTTTATATGCGAACTCGTGTTATAACTTTCTTAACTCGTTTTATAAATGAACTAGTAGCCTTGAGAAAATAACTGAGAAAGAAGGACATATCAACGTATGAATAAATGCTGATTGCTGATATGGTTTTCGTTAAAGTTATGCAGCCAAAATGAGCAATAAATGTTAAAATCTGAGAGCAAAATGAAATTTTCCTACAAATTTATTTGAAATTATGGATTATGAATATATATTATCTGGTATAATATAAATATGGACAGTGTATTTAATTTAATAATTTGATATCATATATGTGTGGATATTAAATTGTATTTAATAATCTGATATAATGTGAGTTCGGACACCGATTTTAATTATCTGATGTAATGTCTATATTTATTCTTCTAGTATGAACAAAAGATGTTTGACATATAAATTATTCGTTGGTTGAACCATAATGACCTGCAGTAGTACTAAGATTCCTTCCTTTGTTAATCCAAGAATTAAAAAACTAGAACATTTATTATTAAAAAGTCCTAAATTAATCTAAATTTGACACCTGATGACATTCAAAATGGTGGGCGACAACATCTGTCATAACTTTGAACGTGTTGTTGTGGCAACAGTTTCTTGTTGAATCACAGAAAATAATATTACAGTTTTGATTTCTGAATACATTTCAATGAATGTTTTATGAGATGTTGTTTCTCATAAACTCTTAGCAATACTCTATTCCATTGACAAATGGAAAGAGAGAGAGAAGAAAGAGTTAAGCCTCTCTTAAGAAGGAGGTATAATGGTGTAGATACGGCTCTATTTTGGGCAGCTTGGTAATGCGGAGGTACTGGATGCTGTAGGAAAAGACGAACGGAGTCTTCCTGATTCTTTTGAGAGAACAGACAGGTTGCGTAAGCCGCGCTACTCTTATTTATACTGATTTGAACATTCTCCTGGCTAAATTTGGAACTGTGTTTAGGCTTTTGTTCATCCGTCTCAAATCAGAAGGAAGCCGTGTTTCGTTTACGCCAGAATTTGCCCCTTCAGCATTTTGTTCTAGAGAAGCGCTGAGTGTTGTAGCTTATTCACTTGAAAGGAATTTTATGAACTTATTCCATCAATACAGTAAATATTGCTGACTTGGCGTAGAATATATAATACAGGAGGGGCAGATTTGCACTTGCTTGTAAGGTGCAATCTTGTTAAAATAGTATATAGTTTTAATACAAAATTACATAATTTTACTCTTAATATAGTTTAGCAGAAATTTTCTCTCAGTATAATATAATGGAAATTTAATTCTTTTAATAAAATTTTGAGAACATTTCTATCTTGTCACTTGTATTCAAAAATTCAGTCATAACAAATAAATACATAAAATCATCATCTGGAGAAAATATTTGAAGCCCAGTGTGTACATGATAGGATGGTAATACTCATGTAAGTTTAAAATTTTTGTCACCAGTTTAATGCTCCTATTCATCAACAATGTTGAATCTGTTTATAATGTATTGTGAAATAATTGCTATTTTTGACCTTTATAATCGGGCTCCATTTTTACTACCGTGTGCATCAGGCGCTGAGCTTTTCACTAAGAGGCGCTCAGTTAATCTTTTCCAATTCTTCCATATTTAGTAATATTCGTGAAAAGTTTGTCATGAATTTCCCGAGTGTGTTCTCAAAACCTATAACTAGGGGTGATATCCGTTGTTTTGGGATCTGTGGTTCTACTGGAATCCAGCAAAGGTCTCAAGACCAAGCAAACAGAACAAAAGTCTCGTTATAATTTCAATCATCAATGCAATAGCAAGGTAGTCAAGTCACTAATGATACATTAAATATAGTACTCATGACTGTAATGTTTCTCTAAAATTGTTTCAACATCTATTTCCTAGCTATATTAGATATAAGTTCCCTCAGAATTATTTCACTGACAACACTGTCACTGTCGTCAGCAACACTGACATCTGCTATCCATTGAAAATGTAGTATTTCGACTGGCATTATCGAATTTCCTGCTCAATTACATGTATCATCCCAAATTTCCATCCGCTTTGTAGTGGTTGCGTCATTTAGATGTCGAAATAATATATCCGACACAACGACACACTTTGTTGCTAAACACTACACATCTTACAGCATTCAACCCATGAGACACTATTGATATCCGGTTCCAGACTGTATCGCTCAAAACGACATTCTGTGTCTCAGCTAGCTGTTCATTGAAATCTCTCTACTCCGTTACTCTTCGTTAGGAAGAGTAATGAAGTGGAGAAAGGTCAGGGAACCAGACTATGTCTCAGCCACAATACGCGATACACTATTAACATTTGGTTCCCAGCTGTACATTTACCATATTTACCATTTGACTATAAAGCACAAACCCGGGTCAGGTTCCGAAGATTGATTGGATGCACACAATTGGTACGTCATAAGAATAAATTTTGAGAACTATTAACTTTATTTTCTGTGGAAAATTAGTTTGGGAATTTGGATTATCTGAGTTAGAAATATGCGAATTAGGACAAATGGAACATTATGCTGATTTTCACATGCAATTTACCACTGAAAGTATTGTTGTGATTTCAACATGCTTTATCAAACACCTATTCTGCGTATTTGCAAGATATATTTCGCCAATTTGAGCAATAAATTTGTTGAGAAAACAAACACAAGTCTGGAAGTTATATAAAAAACTGTGTTGACTATTTATATTTTTATTTTGTTTTGTGTTTTTATCATGTAAATAAGAACTTTTACGGTCAACACACTTTTTGTTGACACTACAATACTCTGGAGAGATCTAGTAATTGAAAAAGGCGTGATCTGTCGATATATTTCATTTAATTTGACCTACACCCTTGACACGATACAATATCACAGGGTTTATAGTCTTAATTTCGGTACATTTAAGTTGTAGATTACAAATAATATGGAAAGCTTTTGATTATCTACGAGTAATATGATAATCATGTCCAAATTTAGAATCACCGTTTTTTTAAAACCACCAATATGGCAAATAATTCAATTTATTTAGTTCTTTTATCATCGTCATGCCTGTTGGATTTTCTATAAGTCGAAGTATTTACCATTTTATTATGTAACTATGTATTGTAATATGAATTGTAAATTTGATGATGAAGAACCTGTAACTACAAAAGCTACCTTTGATATTGATTTTAATTACTCTATTGTTAGAAGCACATGAAAAGTAATAACAAATGTGTTACTCAGATATCTTACAAATTACGAATGTTAGGTCTTAAACTATGTAAGAACCAAAACACGCAAGTTGCGTAAAACATAATAAATAATTTAATTCTTTAAATAATAAAATTAACTTACAGTATTATGAATTAATTTCAAAATAATCCTATACGTTCTACAAAGTTCAAAAGAATCCAGTATTCCAAATTTGTTCCAGTCCTCGAATGTGCTGATGTGCCAATAGTCTTGGCATATCACAATGGAATCGTCCAAAACTCCTTTCAAACATTTACGATAGTCCCAGAATAATAACCTATTCCAAAGTCAAATAAAGTTTGTAATTCCAGCGAATAATCCAACGGTTTCCATTTAAATTATATCCACATTTAAATATATCTGCAGATTGATATTAAAATAAGAACAAAGGAAATAAGAATGAATTACCTGATCAAATATCGTCCTTATTTACACATACAAGTCCCTACATTGCAATACATGACGCATGTCACAATATCCCATGTCGCAACGGAATCCACCATCCAGTGAGAAAGTACCTCAAACTTGTAAACAGCTTCATCATTACGATTGAGTTTAAAAATTGTCAAGAACTATTTATAACACATATTCAATTTACAGGGACGTGTCGAAAGTAAACACACAATATATAAATAATAGTGAAATGGCTTTACATGCAATCAAAAATATCCAATATAAACACACCTTGTTGACAGAACTATTTGATACTATAGACGATTGAACAGTCTGAAATATTTCCACGGTTCTAGAACATATAATATTGCTGTAGGATATTGGGTAACAATATATTTGTTTGATGATATAAACATCGACAATGTTAACATGAAAATAAAATTTTCAAGAATATTTCAATTTGTAGTTATTTAACTCAGTCTTATTATGATGTACTAAAATGCACCTGGTGAGACACAGTTTTGTACATTTTAATGGACAAGATAAAATACCTTCATTGAAACAATCTTTTGTAATTTTTAATGAATTGGCTAAAACAGATATACGCCAAAATTTCAGATCATTGTCTTGAAAATATTGACAAAAATTGGTTTATCATTTCACGCAGAAACAGCCCAAACTCTTTTTTTATAATTTCCTAACTTTGAAATAAAACATCCATGCAGCTACTAGAAGGATACCATAAATAATCATTTCGAAATTTTTATAGTGGCTAGTCATAAGGTAAAACTCAATAATGTGCTTAAATATAATAATGCCAACCTAATGGCATAACCTTGTTGTTATTTTGGAGGATATTGTCTTCCTTTAGGATATATTATCTATTCTAAATAATTTCGGGTTCTGTGCAGTGGATTACATCATAGTACATTGTCTTTTCGAATTACATTGGGTTTGTGCATTATTTTTTACATTGGAATACATTGTTTTGTTTACAGTATTTTATCTTTTTACAGTAGATTATTATTCAATAAACGTCATATAATATATTACGAAAGATAACGAGCTTTTCAAAGGTTGTCAGTATGAATAAGTGTAAAAGATATAGTCAAAACTTACCTTGAAAACAGAAATAAAAAGACATTTATAAAGTTTTTCAGTATTGACACAAGAAGCAAAGAGTTTATCAGATGTTCCAAAAATGCCACAATTTTTGGATTTAGATTGGAACAATATTGTGAAATGTTCAAGGGTATGATTGAAATGTTAAAGGGTATGATTGAAATGTTAAAGGGTATGATTGAAATGTTAAAGGGTATGATTGAAATGTTCAAGGGTATGATTGAAATGTTAAAGGGTATGATTGCTTGCCAAAACAGTAAGATATTCAAGAAACATGTGCACACACCAAAAAGTTCAGAATTAAATAACGGGAGGGCTAGATGATAGGAAATTTGATTATGATGCACTTTAATGGGCGATGATCCATAATTTGTTGAGTAAAAGTTAATTAAGGAATTATATTAATTAAAACCGTATACATATAATAGTGATGGCAAATGTGTCTGTAGAAAACAAATTTGACTTTTATTTTAATAATTTGATAAGAATGCGATGGAATAGTATAATAATTTTTGTGACAAATCTTTGCACAATTTAAATATTTTTATAAAGTATTATTATTATCATAAATCAACAATAACAACACAGAGTAAACAATAACATCACATATGGAAACGAACGCATCATCGTAGTCACCCAAAACAATTAGTGCAACAATCACAAATATTATGTTTTATCACGAATATAGGAAAGCAAATTAAATCTATTGATAATGACATTGTAGGAATCCAATATGCATATTTATAACATAATCAGTAAAAATATATTTATAAATTATCAATGACAAAAATATATAAATATATTTAACAGCAATGATATTTCAAACAATACTATTTTTTAAAATCTGAGAATGCAATATATGGTATAAGTAATGATTGTGCTGTGGATTTTAGCACACCAATACATTATAAAACCTATTAAATAGCATTGATAAGCACAGACCTCTGCTACTCATGGTTTAGTCTATCAGTAAATAATGGGGTTATTTTTGTATAATGAAGGTACGAAATGGTGTAATATAGTTTTAATAGTGTAATGCCATCAGGAACATATATTAAAGTTGATTAAATAACACACTGAAAAGATTTATGAGTCAAAAGAACAGGTTAAAAGTCCAACTAAATTTCAATACATTAGGATACATTAAGATATATAATAAATTTTAAACCTACTTTGAAAACCTTGATTTTTCAGTTAGGAATGGAATTTGGAACATTTTAGGCTTTTGATTAAAACATAGTTGAAGGAACATAATATTAAGGAGACACAACATAAAACATAATAGCAATTAACACTTTGTTAGGAACATGTAGTTTGGTAACAAAATAGTTATCTCACTGGTAGAAACTGTGATACTCATTTTTGGTTTAGACCGAATCCGCCCCGGTTATTTTGCATGATCATATATGGGAATCAGTTAACATGCGTGGCAATTGATCAAATGTACCAGTGATTATGTACTACAATGCCTAACAGAATCCAGTCAAGCTACTCTAACAAGATATCAAATCAGTATTCAATGAATGTTTTGTCTAATGTTCTACCAAGCCTGGAAATGGAATATATATATATATATATATATATATATATATATATATATATATATATATATATATATATATACATATATATATATATATATATATATATATATATATATGTATATATATGTATATATATGTATATATATATATATATATATATATATATATATATATATATATATATATATATATATATATATATATATATATATATAAATATATATATATATGTACATATATATATATATGTACATATATATATATATATATATATAGAGATATATATATATATATATATATATATATATATATATATATAGAGAGAGAGAGAGAGAGAGATATATATATATATATATATATATATATATATATATATATATATATATATATATATATATATATATATATATATATATATATTTGTAAGTGTGTGTGTGTGTGTGTGTGTGTGTGTGTGTGTGTGAGCAGCAGGGAGGGTGAATCCTACAAAATTTTGCTCGTATCTTTAACGAAAAATAACGGTTCTTAAAACTGGCTGAAAAAAAAAATAAGTCAATAACGCTAAACTAAAGTATCTAACTATTATGTTTCCGTACGGTTAAAAACTACATGAGGTTAGCTCGGTTTTGTTACTCTATTATTGACTATATTTTTCACGATTTTTATGCGGTTTTGTTTACATACATAACGACCCAATTGTTGTCGTTTACCCTGCCTGCTGCTCCTGATTTATCAGGGATTAACCAAAGATTTTATCCAGACCTATACGATATCTGGATCTTGGGTCATGTAGATTTATTGTTATAAATCCAAACGGAACTGATTGTGCTTTAGAAAAGAAATTTTTAAACTTCATCATATCCATATCCCCTGAACACCAGGTATAATAAATATTCTGCAGGGCATAATTATCTACTCCATTAAACACAACCAAAATATTACAATTATCTCTAATCACTTTAGGTAATTCTGTATATCTTTGAGTAACATAAATCACGTCTGTATTTTTGTGACGACCTCGAGAAAATATTCTAGCTGGATTAGATTGTTTGTCCAACATCACATCATCATATACTATGAGATTATTAATTAATCCATCCAAGTCATCTACAGATGGGGCTTCATCTATATTTGTGATAAAATCAATAATATCTTCACCGTCTTTATTAACTGATTTTGCTTTCTCGTTAAAATCTTTAAGTACTTCGTAACAATGTTGATCATCTACAGACGGTGCTATTAAATATAGTTTGTTCCATCTCATCCATTTCATTAATAAATTTAATAATAATTGTGTTTTACCTGACCCAGATGGACCTATTATAATCATCCTTATCGAATTTGGTAATGCTGGATGGTGCTTTACTGGTTCTTGTGTTCGTGTCGCCGAAAAATCAATTATTGTATCCATATTATTAATAACATGAGTCTATATTGTGTTTGATGTAGATCATCTACAACCACCTTTGGATTGACGACAATAATAACAAAAAATAAACGACATGCATTAACAGGTAAATGTGTAAAATGTGGTACAAAAAAATATAAATTTATCTCAGGGTCAACAAAGATAGGTGGGGATATTGCTGCTTCTTTAGGAAAATTACCTGGATTACCATGTGCTAAGTATATTGGTGAGAAACACCTTCCTGGATATAATTAATGTGGTTCTGGAACTCGCCTCGATATCCGACTTGATAATCAAGACCAACCAAGACCAGGAGAGTATCCAGTAAATAAAATTGATCAAGCATGTCACATTCATGATGTTGCTTATAAAAATCCAGATTTGCAACAACGGCATCTCGCAGATGTAAAATTGATTCATGCATTAAATTCTATACCTAATAAATCTGTTAGAGAGAAACTCGCTAGTTTCCTAATAAAATCCGCTATGAAAAGTAAAATAATGTTAGGGGCTGGTAATTAATTATATAATTATTATAATGGAATCCATTTATTATAGTCCTAGAGGGTATTGGAAAGGTAAAGCAGCGATCACTAAACTTGCTGAGGCAGCAAAAGGTTCACGTTCTGTTGCTGCAGCGTGGTTAGCACGACAGACAATATGGCAAATATATTTAGCACCACCAAAAAAAAACAATATGCACATTTTGATGTCAGTATTCCTAACGAAGTTCATGAAGCAGATATTTTGTTTTGCATCAATATGCTGATTATGTTGTGATACAATGCATGCATCAATATGCTGATTATGTTGTGATACAATGCATGCATCAATATGCTGATTATGTTGTGATACAATGCATGCATCAATGTGCTGATTATGTTGTGATGTAATGCATGCATCAATGTGTTGATTTTGTTGTGATACAATGCATGCATCAGTATGATTATGTTGTGTTATAATGCATATATCAGTATGATTATGTTGTGATACAATGTAAACATCAATATGCTGATTATGTTGTGATACAATGCATGCATCATTGTGATGATTATGTTGTGATACAATGCAAGCATCATTGTGATGATTATGTTGTGATACAATGCAAGTTTCATTGTGATGATTATGTTGTGATACAATGCAAGCATCATTGTGATGATTATGTTGTGATACAATGCAAGCATCAATATGCTGATTATGTTGTGATACAATGCATGCATCAGTGTGATGATTATGTTGTGATACAATGCAAGCATCATTGTGATGATTATGTTGTGATACAATGCAAGCATCAATGTGATGATTATGTTGTGATACAATGCATGCATGTAGTGGCAACTGCAATTTTTGTTGGTACTTGTACCGCGAGATTGTAAACTCGTAGAATTCTACTTTGATGTATTACTGAATTTTTTTGCGATTGGCTTCGGAAGGATGCCAATCCTTTGTTTATTTGTAAACAAGAGACAAAGATTGTCACTCATTTACATGGCGATCGCTGCTACGAATATAGAATTCAAGCATATATTATCGCAACCTTTGTAATTTGATTGCAAAATATACTTCTCTATGCATACGAACAAAGGTGAGAGACGATGATTGATTTCTGTAAGCAAATATTACAATTCAAAACAGAGCATACACTAAACTATGTTGAGAAATGTAATTGATAATCGAGTGGAAAAGAGATGATGCGAAATAGAGATAAAACAATCGTAGGTTTCTTATAATTTGTATAACCTTATCTTAGGAAGAAAATTGACAAATGAAACAAAGTTATAAAGCATAACTATACTGAAGCCATTACGTTAAATGACAGCTGCACTTATCTGCATGCTCCTAAAAGAAAAATGGCACTACGTCGGAATATGACAGTATTTCACAAAGTTCATAAGTCGTAGTACCTCGATTCTTGTGAAATGGAACTCTTCCTTGAGGATAGTCTCATCAAATTCTTGAAGCATTCTTCCATCGATTAATTGGTCTGCAAATTCAGGAATGTACTTCTCTAACCTGAGAAGCTTTAGTGCCTCACTTACATCTTTGATCATGTACTGATCAATGTCATCAGGAAAAGTGTGATCTGAAGTATCGGAAATTGTTTTTCTTATGCAGGTCGAAGGTAATTGCTTAATATGAATTTTACCATGTAGAACATTCCTTCTCGGAATTTTCGGATTTCTCGCGGGAAGAGCAGGAGGACTTTCTCCAGACATTGAAATATAAGTGCCATCTCGACTTATCTTTGGTTTCTTTAGAACAGCTGGGGGCTTTTTTATCGTAGGTTTCAATGTTTTCAACACGGATAACTGAATTGTTTCCTCGTCTAAAGAATACTTCGGATTTATTTCGATCGTTTGATATCGGAATAATTCATGTGGATCTGCATATAAACGCGGTTGCATACCCTCGTAAAGCGATTTGTATTTCGTGGCATTCGAATAAATGGCAATATCTGAAACAGAAGTGCACGTTTTACTTTTGCTTCTGTGTCTTGTGGTCAAGCTAACGTTGTTGTAAGTTTCAGGGTAAAATACAGTTACAGTCCTTTACAAAGAAAACACGGAACAAGACTACGTTTAAATAAGTAGCAATAATTTTTCCATATTTTGCCAATTCTTGTTACCAACGAATATATTTTAGTTCCAAGTGTATATTTGTCTCGTGTTTTTCTGTCAAAAAGAACTCTCTCTCTCTCTCTCTCTCTCTCTCTCTCTCTCTCTCTCTCTCTCTCTCTCTCTCTCTCTCTCTCTCTCTCTCTCTCTCTCTCTCTCAAATCTTAAGAGTATCTTTATATCTTTCATATCTTTCTGTACGCTAACTTCATATGCAAATATTAATAAACGTGGAAGTATGCAAAATAGGTTATTGGATATGGAGATCTCAGCATTCTTTTATAAATCATACCTTCTCTTCCATAATTCAGGTCATATTTGAGAGCCGTGTTGGCAATCAATGTTTGTTCATCTTGAAACGATTCCCAATGCTCTTTTGTTCGGCCCTTTATGCCCGTTATAAGGGACAGGCGAAGGTCCTTGAGGTATAATGGGATTGGGACATAGCGTGGATCCATGACCCCTGTGGAGATTAGCATGACAGTGATGGAATGGTTACGGCTGTAGCGCATGGAGTCATCACCATCAGCAACCACAAGAAAGACAAGAACAACAGTACGAAGAAAAGGAGAAGAATGCTCAAAGTAAAGACAATATTTATTACAAATTAGTTTAGATGATGCTAAACAGGCAAAATATTTATCCAAAGATAACAACATTTGGCGTAGCCGTCTCGCGTTACATTTTCAGGCGTAATAAATTATGAATAATGGAACACAGAAACACAGTAAACTTCATCATTCAAATCTATATGTCTTATCTTACGAATAAAATGTACCATATATGTATTTATTATATTTCTATAACTTTTATATCCTCGAAGAGCTTGAATTGTACCATCATTTCTTAAAACTAGGAAAATTACACTATCCATTTCTGATTCCTTATTACCATACTTCTCAAACAAAGCTAGAGATACTTTATAACTCGCAGTTTACTGGCTACAATATCAGCGCCGCTAGCAGTGGAATTTGGCATTCGGCAATAACGGCAAACAAAAATCTAACAGTGGTTTTGTGTTACGCAATATTGCGTTGTATGAAACTCTGAATGGTTCAAGTCATGAGTGTGTCACTACAATAACAAAAACAAAATAGCTACTCATCTTATTAAAGAAGGTAATATAGCCAAAAGTTTCGTCTGAAACAAGATCACATTCGGAAATCGCGTACCATTACTGTACAGTTCAAACCATTTATGACAGTTCATAATTTTAAACTTCAATGAGTTTTCCAGCATAAATAACTGGAATTTTAATTATTTCAAAACCAATAGTTATAGAGCAAGATAGTTTCACAGCAATGTGATTTTGTTGTGTAAAAAAAGATTTTCTTCGCGTCTCGTAATGATCCAAATTTTCTGAAACTGACTACTCTGTGCGATATATATATATATATATATATATATATATATATATATATATATATATATATATATATATATATATATATGTGTGTGTGTGTATGTATGAATGTATGTATGTATGTATGTATGTATGTATGTATGTATGTATGTATGTATGTATGTATGTATGTATGTATGTATGTATGTATGTATGTATGTATGTATGTATGTATGTATGTATGTATGTATGTATGTATGTATCTATGTACGTGTGTGTGTGTGTGTGCGTGCGTGCTTGCGTGCGTGTGTGTGTGTGTGTGCGCGCGTGCAACTCCAAGGCAAAGTTATAACTATTCTCTATACTCAGGTCGTCATATATGTAAATAACTTATATAAGATTCAGTGTCGAATAAATAGATATAGATTGTTTAATGAATGGATCAGTGATTCTGTGTGTAAAATTGGAAAAAAAACTGAAGTAAGATAAACAGTTAAAAAAGTAAGCAAGTAATTAATTAAAATTGAAAGTTAATAAACGAGCTCATTGCACATCACAATCTTCGAATATTAATTTAGAATATACCATTATTGATGCAATTCCCCAGCAGATAGATTTCTTCAAACGTTCGTGTAAGTATGAGCGCGGGAAATCGGCTGGTACTGACTGACCTTGACCCTACAGTGATGTTCTCATCGTTGGCAAACTGAACCTCAACTGGAAGGTTTCTGTTCTCGATTATTTCACTCAGAGAAAATCTCTTATTATCTGCGTTAAAAGAACGAGAAAAATGAAGATAGTTTAACACAATGAACTCAGTTAAACATCTCAGATTTATTTGTTATGGATATTTTGCATAGTAATGTACTCATAGTTGCTTCTCGCTTCAAGCTTGTATTACATTTCACGGTTTTGTTACACAACGATGGAAAAAATACAATCTTATCAATATGTACAAGATTAATTTAACTTACATAGCACGATATAAATACAGAATGAAGTCTTTAAAATGCAAACATTCCTTCACATACGAAGTTCTCGAGATAATGAGGTTGGCGGAATTATATGGTCGAAATGAACAGGAATTAAAAAGATTGTTAGATAGATATGAAAGGAAAATAATAAAATAATAATGAAAATATTCTTGATACAATTAAATTTTATTTTCTGAGGCACTGTTAATTCAGTTTATGTATCAGGCGAAAAAACCCACTATCTTTTAAAGGAAAGAGTTCCACGCTAAGACTTGTAAACATCAGAATCATATGAAATTGGGTAAAAATGTTTCTTTAATTGTAAATAACACATAGGGTGTACATTATTAATTATTATTCATGGTTAGTGGTTAGATTTAGCGATATCTGAAAGAGCGTTTTTTTTCTATGAAGTACGAGACATATATTTTAAGGGAAAATTTTGATGACCAAAATTAAATGTGCACAACGCTTTTAATGAAGGCTACATTATTAAGGAATTTTGGTTTGTAAGAAACTGGTGATTTCAGATATCACAAATTCTACGGTCTTTGGCGATTATGATTGAAACCGAAAATGTTGAGGAAACTTTGCGCTCAATTACTCTTTAGATTAATCATTGGAAGACAAATGATGGATATTAATGTCTTTAGGAATCAATGAACAACATAACAGACGGGGAACATTAGTGCAGATCATTCCAAATGTAATCAATGAACAACATAACAGACGGCGAACATTAGTGCAGAGCACTCCAAATGTATCATAATTATGGAATGGTTGATCGTAGTAGGCTAAACTCACAGTATGACGGAAGATAAGACTGTCAGTATGTCGGAAGACCACGCTGTCAGTATGACGTAATATCAAGCTGTCAGTACTACGGACGACAAAGCTGTCAGTATGATGGATGACAAAGCTGACAGAATGACGGAAGACTAATCTGGCAGTATGATGGTAATCGAACCCGACAATATAATCGACGAGATAAAGGTATGACAAATATTTGGTGGCGTTAGGCTCAGTTGACGGTATAATGCGTGATTTTACAACGAGTGTAAACTATACATAATCTGCAATAATGAGGGTAGGGATCGCTTAAAAGTGTTTTCTTTCCATTAGACATTACATCAGCATGAAAATAAACTACGAGTCGAGATAAGATGAAGACGGAAATTCCCGACTCTTATACCCTGCAATCTATCTAAAATAGTTTTTGGGGTTTTTTTTTTTAAATTGAGATTTCTGTCAACTTTGCGAAAATAGATCAAAAAGGAAAACCAACGTACATCTGCCACTTTATTTTGTTTGCAGCATTATACCAGCGGTTAGCTAAGAGAGTTTGACAAGCTTATGGTGGTATCATCACATTGATAGAGCTTTTAAAAAATAAGATTCCCAGTGTTTGTAATGACATTCACACTGTTTTCGATGATGTCTGAATATATTATACAATGAAATACAATTGTGAATACACGTGTCCTCAATGCTTATTGTTAAAAAATCAACTGCATACCTCTCAGAAAAATGTTCATCATTCATAAAGAATAAGCAAGGATTTCTAAACAGCGAAATTATATCAACTGAAAAGACTTAGAAGAAAATGAACTCAGATGAGACATATTCAACCGTGATTACCGGTAAACTACACAAAAAATTAATATCCTTTGAATCCTAATTTCTGACAATCTAGAATAGATATAATACAAACGATACGTACCTTTCCATGCTGATCCTTTCTTGATGCGAAACTTTAATTGATAATCTATTGGTATGCTGTAGTTGCCCGACTTCCGGTTGTTTTCATCCACTGTCACCGCAACCACCCGGCGTTGACGAGAATACGTGTGGACCCGAATCACCTGAATTGTTATTTTTGGGTTATGTTACTTCTTTTCACTTCGACTTGTCGTTAGAATTTAGGATTCTTTTCAAAAGAAAACTACTGTGTTTACTTATCAGCATTGCACAAATGTGAATCCTTTTGGTCTTCAAGAAAAATAAGTATTTATATGTAGTGATAAAGGGCATGACAGGAATTGACATCAGCCGTTAGATTTGCATTATTTGGTACTCTGGAGTCAAACGGTAAATTTTGTGTTAAAATTATCAGTCGATTTATCATTATGACAAATAAGTGCATTGTTACAAGTGGTTTGCATCGTGTTAAAATTTACACCAAAGAATAAAACGAAATGAAAAATCCCATGTTAAAACTGTCCATAGGCTTTACATAGGGATAGTGCTATAAAGACGAAAGTTTAGAGAGTCTAACTATTACACATTGGATCTATTTACAGAGTAAAAATAAAATTAATGATAAGCTGGGGACCTTGATAGACCGTTTTAGCGTTACAAAAAAAAAATGTATAGAGCTATACGGGAAATGGAATGTTAACATTTTGGGGGATTACAATCAAATACACCACTTGTACAATCCATCAACCGCTTTTATAAAATTACAATATTGCCCCCCCCATCTGTCCAGCACCCGCTTTTCGATTCCGCAAGAAGGTAGGATGGAAAAATGTGATGAAATAGACACACCCTCAAACAAACATACCATCCCATAAGGGTAAGAGTGTTGACACACTAATTTCATCCTCACACAAACAAACTCTTCTGTCTTACAAAGGTAGTTGTGTTTATATACCTGCTATACTTATATAAAAACAAACATACCGTCCAAAGAAAACAGTAGGAATGTTTAATGTCTATACACATGCTATGATTAAACACACATGCTAATAGGTTTCTAAGTGGAAGGTAATATATACATTTCGACACGTAGTACAAGATACATACCTACTAACTTAAGGAAAAGGTAGGAGTGTTTGTATGCATGCTATACCTTAACACAAATATACTATACTTGTAAACACCGACAAAAATATGATATCTTATAATACAAGGGTGCGAGTGTTTATAGACGCACGCTATATTTGTATACAAACATACTACGATATAAGGTACAAGTGTTTATAGACGCACGCTTTAGTTGCATACAGACATTATATGACCTAAGGATACACTATACCTAAAAACATATAATCATAATATCCAACAAAAAGGTAAGAGTGTTTATAAGACGCTGTAATT
Organism: Potamilus streckersoni; assembly: GCA_016746295.1. Taxonomy (NCBI): domain Eukaryota; kingdom Metazoa; phylum Mollusca; class Bivalvia; order Unionida; family Unionidae; genus Potamilus; species Potamilus streckersoni. The sequence goes on along the minus strand of JAEAOA010000551.1, from coordinate 597,974 downwards.
GAAAACATACCCATAGGGGTATGTGGGAAATGTAATGCTGAACTTTTTAGCACACACTATGCTACCCAGAAGGAGTTTTCTTTTCACGGACACCATTGCATCCAGTACTTAGAAATTGATTACAATCATACAGATACCCTAATATTCAGCACTCGTTAGTTGATTACAATCTAACACACAACATACTATCCAGTAGCCGTTTCTTTTATATACTATGCCATACACACCTTACTACCCAACAAAATGGAATCAGTGCTTATTGGACTTTTGATAGAACGTTTAGGATTATTTGGGATTTATTTCATACTACCGCATAGTTTCATTTTGTATTGCAAACAAATAAACCATTTTTTGAATTTTAGAAAACTTATAGGTTTTCTCTCTCTTATATATATATATATATATATATATATATATATATATATATATATATATATATATATATATATATATGCAAAAAACTAAATATGTACT